>OMKZ01054513.1:7437-17968 GCA_900302535.1 Neoniphon sammara
CCATTTCCATCTTCAGTACAACAGAGTGACTCGCTGGGCAAAAGAAAACAGAGTATGAGGTACACGCTGGATAAGGAGCACTCAAGAACAGAAACACTGCCTTGTTGTCATGTTCTAACTACAACAAAGTCTGTATCATAACCTATCTTGTAAAAGGAGAGCTGACCTGACAGTTGACAACCTGAGAATTATAATAAAAGTTCCTTCTTCATATGGTATAACGCTGCTCTACAAACACTTCATTTTTTGAATGTGATTAAATAGGTAAAAACCATTAAACATCTGTTTTAAAGATCTGTTTTGTTGTATCAGCTGAGACAACTTTAATACTCAATATCTTCAACGTACTCTGAACACACTGAGGGTTATGTAACAGCCACAAAACAAGTTTATTATTAGTTTAGTTAGGGATTACTAGTGCAAAACAATCCATCTATGCAAGGCAGTAAGTGAAAAATCATTATACACACTACAAGCATAGGCTGGAGATGCTCAAGTTTTTTTGTTTTTTCACAGTCCGTGTTTTGTGTTTCTGGTTCTTCTGTAATAACGTTAGCACTTTGAGGAAGCTGAGTAAACCCATACTTCAGTAGCCCCGACATATCGGTTTCTAGCTGGCAGAGAGTACAGTACTTGCACAGTATTATTGTGCAAGTAACTGTAACAGTTCTGTACTGTACACTGTTTTCACAGAATGTTGAACTAAAAGGCACAAAGGAATCTGGAAGTTTGTGGAACTGTAATGTTGCATTGGCAAAGGCTGGTGGCCACAGAGTAATTTTTTGTGGCCACGGGCCATGTGGAACCCTGAAAATGTTATTTAGGCTATTAGCTTAGACTGTTGGCTTCTTATTCACAGTGACTTATTACCTTTACCGTTTGAATTAGATGTCTCAGGAATTGTTTCTATGCCATTTGGAATTGAATGGGGGTGATGAGCCTAAGATGTATGGCTAAACTGATTAAGCAGTAACTTCTATCACGATACATGCATATAAAAACAGATTAACATTACAGGGATGAAAAATGTAACACAAATGAGAAAAAAAACAAAACTGAAAACACACAGGACCTGTCCTATTATGTGAGTGCTGTTAGAATGAACCTGTTTCTGCTGTACAAGCTTCATTAGCATTAACAATGACACTGGTCAACATTGTAAATAGCAATAACATTTTCATTTTGACTGCTGGAAAAATCCCGACTACCCTTCAAGGTCATCTAGCCTGTAAAAGCATGAACCCAGTGATACTGACCAGTAAATTGTGTACGCCTCTGCTTGTGCTGGGTCTTGGATGTTAGGCTCATTCAGCAGCTCCTGGATACCCAACAGGATCTGGAAACACACAATCACGAAAGCAATAAGTGCATATGCCGAACTGCCAATGTTTATTGGTGCTAACTGCACAAATTAAGTCCACATCGGGCAAATTAGGCATCCTGTTTGATCCAGACCTTAACTTTGAGCAACATAAAAAAATAGTCTTGTTTTTTTCCTCTAAGGAACATTGCAGAAATTAGATCAATTCTAACATTTACTGACACAGGGAGGGTTATAAGTGCATTAATTTAATCTCGATTTACTAACATTGTACACCTGCATTAACCACAAAGAGTTAGATCGTCTCCAGTGAGTTCAGAATGCAGCAGTAAGGCTTTTAACTAGAACTAAGAGACAAGACCACATCACTCCAGTTGTAGCATCTCTCCACTAGCTGCCTGTTTGTTTCAGAGTAGACTATAAGAAACTATTGAGAGACCGTGGATGCTTGTATCACTGTTTCGGTCTCGGTTTCGGAGCCATTACACCCCTAGTATGCATGTTACATTTGTGTGCTTTCATTTGTGTCAAGGCATGAATGTACAGCAGTTTTTATTTGCCCATGTGGTCGGCACCTGTTGCACTCCTGGCTCGCCAGGAAGGGGCTCCCTCTGTCTGTGGTCCTTCCCAAGATTTCTTCCCCTTTTTCCCCCCTTACTTTTTTGGTTCTTGGGGGAGTTTTTTCTTGCCCGCTATGAGGATTTAAGTCAGAAGGTGTTGTCCTGTTTGTTTTTTGTAAACTAGTGGGCCTGTAAAATCTGTTACCGTTTTACGCAAGGCTACTGCTTTTGCCTTGTCACGTCCTATGTTGTAAAGCACTTAATAAACCCTGTTTTTGGCTATATCAATAAAGTAGCATTATTACGATTAAAAGACCTTTTTCATGAAGGTTCTGTTCCATTTAGGTCTAACAGAGCCAGGGTCCTGCTATTGTTCATGCTGGCTCAATAAAAGACTCTGCTACACTTAAATGGAACAGAACCTTCATTAATGCCATTAGTAACACCTGTGTCTACCTGCTATTTCATGTCCAAATGACTGCTGTGAAAAAAAGTCTATTAACAATTCAAATTAACAGTTTTTCTGGGGTTAAAAAAAGGCAGATGAGCATTGCTGGATGTTTCGTAGTTTTGTACTTTAGTTCTCTGCATACTCATGCGACAGCTGCTCCTCCCTCCCTTCTGTCATGCTTTAAGTAGATCCACTCCACACTCACATAAGACATAAGCGAGAGAGAGAGAGAGAGAGAGAGAAAGAGAGAAAGAGAGAGAGAAACTGTATTGGGTTCAGACCTGTTTGATGGTGATGGCAGGCCTCCAATCTTTGTCCTCCTCCAGGATGGACAGACACACAGTGCCTGATGGGTACACATTGGGGTGGAATATTGGTGGCTCAAACTTGCCTGAGTGGAAATCATTATGGAACAAAAACAAAGGCAGGATTTCAAAAGGTGGCATAGTAAAAATGAGGATTTAAATGCAAAAACACAATAATAGCTATTTTAGAAAACCATCATTACCTGAAGTTTATCATTCAATATCTCTAAAACATAAGAGTATCCGGTCAGTAAAAGTGTCATTTAGTCAAGCTTTCCATGACATACAGTGCAATTTCCCTTCACACACTTCAATTATCAATTGTTATTGTCTTTGTTCAGTAACTCATTTGAAGTTTTGGCTGCCTACAAGTTTGGGGTTTGTGTTATTAGCAAATTTTATATTCTATCAGAGGCTAAATTTGATGATAAATACTTGACCATTTCTAAATCTATTTAAATGTGTGGTGTTTTCCCACAATTTCCCTGGAAAACAAAACCTAATATTTCCTGGTTTTCTACAACCACGGGAATCAAATGCTGTGACCTGAGAAACTGTATTAACCACACTTTTTGCGTGCCAAACAAAAACAGGACAATTTCAAAGACAATGACTCATCTTTTGCGAGAGATTCAGTTACACCCACTCGCTCGTGTATAGGTTAAACGTGGCCTGCTGATTTTGCTTTCAAAGCTCTTATATCCTGATGTTTTTGTCTTGAATTCAGAATGGAGAGCTGGTACAACAATTTATGCCCTTCAAAAGTCTATGAAACAGTGTACCAAGTGTTTGGTGGTACTTACATTTGGGCGGTGAGGAAGGGTAGTCATCTTTGAACAGCATTCTGAGTTTATACAGGCCTCCCTCCCATAAGGTCTGAAGAATGAACGAGGACATAATTACTGCTTTGGTGAACTCATTGAGAAAATTCACAGGGAAAAATAAAACTGTTGGGTGAAATGAGTGTAGTCAACAAAAGTAATGGTAGAAGGTGAATAGACAAAACCCTCAGCCATACTTCAATTTGGAATTACAGTGAAAACAACTTGTACATATGGTGATATTAAAAATTATATCCATTATTAGATTTCTCATTTTGATGACATAATATTTTTGGTTTTGCAAGCATTCTGCAATGTTTTGGTTATATAATAAATAGGCACTATAAATTGTCCTTTAGAATCTGCACTTCAGATATTTCTAACTATATGTCCAAAGTTTTGAGCTCAAGGCCAAAAAACAAAATATATTTAACACTGAAAATTGCTTACTTGTATTCAAATTTGTCCGTTGAAAGTTATATTTTGGATGTTTTTGTCTTTGCTTGATCTGAACCTGCAGTTGACTAACTCACTGTAACCTGCAATTCCAATTATGGTCTGCATGTAAGCGACTGCATATTATCAAGCCACTGGTTTATTTACTGATGCACATTCTTAACTTCTGATTGCCTCAATGTGGTGTGTTTGTGTGTCATATGGTCTGGGTATCATTTATACCCAACATACATTTAGATATTACAGAACTAACTGAAGTTCTTTAACGTGTAGATTTAAATACACCTTGACAAGAAAGTAGCTTGTCATTAATTCTCATTGCTATGATGATGACAAATAGTTGGTTTTGGTTCTTCCCAGGGCTTTGAAACAGATTAGGGTGGTCAGGTGCCTACGTTTCATATGAATGACTTACTCCTTTCTTTCCTGGGATGGCACACTCCCAATTCATCAGATTCATGGTGCCATCAGGATTCTTGGTAGGTACGGCAACAAACCCCTGTGTGGTTGATAGCAGACAGAAAACATCAACTGGTAACGTGAATCACACTGAGCTGAATATTACAACATAATCTTTAAGTCATGAATGTTGGGCAACAAGATTAACTTGGTAAGCTCTCTAAAAGAGGATCTTGCATAAATGATTAGTTAGGGCAAACATAACAGAGTCTCTTCTTACAAATGGGTGGTCTTTTCTCCAGGCTTTGCGCTCCTGGGACAGTCTGCTAAGAGCGATGCCAGACATTACTGCTCATTAACGCCTCCCTGTGGAGAAACAACATCAAAACGAAAATATGCAGTTACTGAATATAGTAAGTACACTTAAATCTCATGATTTGGCATTACTGTTGAGCACTAGAATATTGGATTAATTATAGGCAAACTATTAGAGTGTTTTAATTGACAGTGAGTTCATCTGTTAGTTAAGTTAGGCCAACAGAAATTATAGCTTAAATTTACACAATCGATATGGAAAAACAGTAACCTGTAATAGAGCAGATTAGAGAACATTACATAAATAGACCGAATTCAGTGTAAAATGAAAAACTTTTAAACGAACGTACCTCCTATTCAATTTGGTTAACACTGACAGCTAGAAAATCGGATGCAGACAGGAGAGGAGTAGGTTGTGGACAAGGCTACCTAGCTTGTTTGCTTCGCTGACGGTACTAGCTGTTGATCGCGAACAACCCACCGAAAAACACACCCTTTTGATGTTCAAAAACAAACCTACTGGGAGAGTTCAAACGTACTTAACCGACCGATTGAAATTACTATTTTATCCACATTTCTTTAAGACTCAAATCTACGAATAGTGGTGTTTATGTTTTCCGATTTACCACATTTGTGCAAAACAATGCGAGTCGCAGACACCGTTTCGACTGTTAGCATATCTGAAGAAAGGACCCCAATTTGTTTATTTCGTGAGGACCTTCGGGCAGTTTGCAGGGCAACTTTTTTAGCGTCACTTGTTGTCGGCCATCTTTGTTGTGGCATTTACCTTCTTAGAAGTGTGTTCCAGTTTTTTTATACTTATCTTTCCATGCTGGAAACAAAGCAACAGCCCACAGCCTAGTAACACTACAGAACTGGTAGGTTGTTGTAGGCTGGAAGCAGAGATATTTGGTGTACAGCTTGCACTGCAGCCTTTTAAGACACACTCAAAATGGGACCACTTGTTACCCATTTTGTTATGGTTTTACTTATTACGTGTCGAACATCAATTATATAAATGCCAGTTTTACATAGCACCACCGTGGGTTTACAAATGCTAAAATAGAAATGCAATTCGGTGTGGAAATCGGGCACCTTGCCAGACACCCCAAATCTAGCGCAGGAACCGGATTGAACTGGTTTTGATTTGCTCTGCGTCAGCACCCTAAATTTTCTGCCGTCTGCCTAAGCGTATAGCTGTTACTGAGTGGTATGGCCCCTCAGCAGCAGTGCTGCACTTTGTTTGAAGGCCTATTTTTCTGCCGGAAGCCCCATCTTCATAAGGACTCACACTAATTTTTGTTAAGTTTTGTGCAGTAGTGGAAGGTAAAGGTTCAAACATATGTTGTCATTTGATTCAGATCAGGACCAGCATTCAGATGGCAAAGAGGTGCACTTAATCCAGTGGACAGGGGGGTAGGTGGGAACTGTTGTAGATGATTGTTAAGACCACCTATCAAATGCATTTTCATTACATTAAAGGCAGCATGAATTTTGGACAAGTTCGCTATTTCATAATAAAGCTAATTTTTTTTTTTTACCTTTGTGTTGACTGAATGAGGGAGAAGTTGTCCTTCATGACATTTCTTGTCTTTTTTTTTTTTAAAAAGAAATAAAATGTGAATGTAAGCTATGGGTAATATATTCAAATAAATAAATAAAATAAATGACCTCAGAGGACAGAGATTTTTTTATTGTGACATTTAAAAAGAAAGGAATACAGTATCCTCTAATCAAAAAGAGCACTTTTTCAAGATTCAGATTCCACATTTTAAGTTGATCTTTCAGGTAATTCCATATTTTGACAAAATGATGCAGCCACATTTTGAACATATCAAGACATATAAGCCACATCATTTGCATTGATACATCACAAAAACAACAGATCATTCTGTGCAAAACTGCAAAGCTTATCACAGCCCAACTCATTTAAGGATATGTGCAAATACTTTTCACCTGCAGAATTTCCTGTAATGTAGAATTTAATCATTTGTATAATGTAGTGGAATATTTTAGTATGTGTTGAATGCACTATAGCTGTAGAAACTTAAACCTTTGTAATTTGACCCCAAGCTCACTGTTTCTGTGCACAATCATCAGTATCTTCCAGTATCTTCCCATTTGTCAAATTAGGTGCACTTTGAAGTGTGGTCAAACTAATTTTGTAATCACTCTCTCCATTGATCAGTAACAAACACTACTTCCTCATTTATAGCAAGGAACAGGTAACCCTATTTGTAGCAGTCTTCTGCCTCTCCTCTCCCATTTACACCTGCTTCCCTTTGCCCTCTGAGATGATTAGATCTGGAGATGCCCTCTTGAACCATTCTGACCAGGAGCCATCGTAAACACACACCCCAGGGTGACCTAGCAGGTGGGCAGCCAGGACAACATGACATGCTGTGACGCCCGACCCACAGGTGGCCCAGAATGGCCGCTCCAGGTCCACGCCTGCCTCCTTGAACAGTCTGGACAGGTCCTCGAGTCCCAGCTCTTTTCCAGAGGCATCCATGAAAGACGTGAACGGCATGCTGATGGCATCGGGGAAATGACCAGGCAGCGTGTCTGTGAGGGAGAGGATAGAGAGCAAGGGACTTAAAATGTAGAATATCATTATCATAATGTTGGAAATACAACAAATGAATGTAACTGTATGTGGTTATTTTACTTAAAACTATGATGCATTTTGATTACAGATATTTGTGAAAAGTTAGAGGAATACTTTGAGAAACTTTGTATGCAAACCTGTTAAAAAAAAATCTCAACTTTGTAAATTTTACATTAACTGTATATCCCAAATATGACAAATATGAAAGTAGTCATTACTGAATGAGGGCTCAATCTTGTGTTAATTACTTTAACTTTATTGATTTGATGAGATAGCAGGTAATATGGAAACATGTTTAAATGTATACATGAATCTAGTTATTTTAAGTTAGTTGGGGAATTCACATGCATCGACAAACATTTTGAACTGTCTGACAAAACACGTATGTTACTTCCTTACTTACAAGTGGGTGGGCAGGGTTTATGTAATCAGGATCACTCACCATCTCTAGGCTCTGGCTCAGTACCCTTGAATCTGCCAGCAGATCTGGCATCCACAACTTGGACCTGCTTGCTCTTTATGTTTTCCAGCACATCTTCATAGGTCTTGACCCAGGACTGATTGATGCTCGCCTTAAACTCTCTGCGTTCCGGCTTGCAGTATTCAGATGATACCGGATAACTGTCAGCCAGCCAGTTCTTCAGGCCACCGTCCAGCACCGAGACCAAGTTGTGTCCGAACAGCCGAAACATCCACCACACACGGGGCGCACTATACGACCCAAAGTCACTGGTATCGTACACAACGACGTGCGTGTCGTTCCCTATACCCAAATCCCCCACATATTCTGCGAAGTGGCTTGCAGATGGGAGCATGTGATCAAAGGCAGAGTTTTTGTCCGAGCACTCGTCAATATCAAAGAACGAGGTGCCCGGTATGTGTCTCTGCAGAAATTCCGCTTTCGCGTCCCGTTTCAGTTTCGGTAAGTACCATGAAGTGTCAAGAATGCGAAGCTGAGGACCGACCAGGTTACTTTTGATGGCATCTGCCAGCCACTTGCCTGACACGACTGCACGCATGTGTGCCGCCATGACGGTTTATTGCTCCCGGGAAGTTCGGGTCACATTTGTTCGCAAGTGGGGAATGATGAAGGTCCGTGTTGTGTAACACCAACAACCGCGAAGAATAAGGTCCAATAGGTTTATATGCTCTGTAGTTTTACATATTAACTTGAGCTCATTTGCAGGGGAAATAGGTCAGGTTCTTCACACGTACAGTGTGATCTTAGACCTTGGGATAAAAAAAAATAAACAAAATAATAAAATAAAAAATAAAATAACATTTAAAATTTTCTTAAGCAACTCAAGTGGAAATAAAATAAAAATAGACAAGTTGAAAATATTTAAACTTGTACGTCTAAATTGAATGCACTGCATACACAAAATATTTGGCAATTAATTAAGCTCTTTCCTCAGTGCATTTTATTTATGTCATTAAGTTTAAGATTATGCATGGCCATAATGTGCATAATGCGTGGCTAAGCTCCTGTTTTTAAAACTGGACTAGTCAGAAGGACCCTCCTTCAAACTGCATGTCTCAAAAGCACCAGCAGGTTGTGCCATGTGACATTCTGTCATATACCATATCCACATGCAGGGCTGTTAGTCTATAATTAGTCTATACTGCTAAGTAGGTGGGCAGAGTACCGAGGAGGAAGTGGGTATACTCTCCTCCTAATTGCCACTGGAGACCCCCATTAAGAAACAATAATAAAGGTACTGGAACAGTGATAATTTATTTTTTACATACCAGAAACACAAAGGTGTGCTTGCATATTAAATCATATGAGTAACATTAGAGAATTGGCAGCTATTGTTGTTACACTGCTGATGTCAAATGAGCATAAATTACTCAAATGAAAGCAAATCAGTCTATTCACATTGGAAGTAAAAGTTTTATTTATTTTTTCTTCTCACAAATACAAATATAATGACATTGTTTAATAAGGTCGATGCCTTTTGTGGACAACTGCCATTTCTTTAACATGCTGGGGCGCCCTGGTGTCTCACCTTGTACAAGGCATACCACCTATTTATAAGTGCAGTGTTGCAGGTTGAATTCTGGCCTTGCTGCATGTCATCCCCCCTCTCTCGGTATTTCCTGTCTCTGTCCAATAAAGCAGAAATGCCCCAGATGTAATCTTTTTTTTTTTTTTTTCAATTCTTTAACAACTTACAAAGAAATCAATACTATTAATCTCTCCTTTACATACAGCAAAAAGAGGCAGTTTCACATAAGTCCTCCCATAATTTTGCCCATGACTTTAAGTCTGTGATTAACCTTAACCAAAGGCACATAAGTAAAAAGATTTATCTTCATAAAAATATTATGGAAATCAAATGTTGAAGTATCCTGGTGGGAGCAATCAACAAAAATGATCATTCTGGTCTACTTCTAATATGTAGTGAGAGATAATAATAGAAAAATTACAATTATAGATCTGTTAGTGTTCACATTCATTGTCATTATTGCTCTAAGGTCTAAGGTCTAATCACAGCAAACAAATCAAATATTTTCTAATGCTGACTTGTAAATGATCCTTTGTCACATTGTCTTCCTCATGATTACAAGCATCACAGCTTGCTTTTGGCCCCGGAGACAACATGCTCTGGTGGAGCCTTGGTGTACCACTCATACCAGGATCCATCATAGACAGACACCCCAGGGTAGCCACACAAATGGGCCGCCAGCACCATGTGGCAGGCAGTCACACCAGAGCCACAGGTCCCGCAGATAGGCTTATTCAGGTCCACTTGTGACATCTGGAAAAACTTCTTCAGCTCCTCTACAGAAAGCATCATGCCATTTTTATCCATAAACTTGAAGAAAGGCATGCATTTGGAGCCAGGGATGTGGCCTGGTTGGACACCTGCAGGATCATGAGAAGTTATTTATGCTTCATTTCTGCACAGTTTTGTAGCACACTGAAAACATTAAACTCATGATTGAAGTGGATATAATCTGAGGCCTGATTTGGTAGCTGGATAACACTGAACTGACATCACTACAACATTGCTTTTAGTTAAAATTAAGCATTAGATACTGCTTGTCAGTGGCATCTTTTAAATAGGACCTTATTTTGACCTTATTAAACTTAAATGATAATATTGCTACAGGCGCTTAGTTTGTAATGCTCATGGTTAATAGTAATGTTATTGTACTTGGGTGATATAAAAAAAAATCTCAAGGGAAATGTTTACAGCTAGAACAAAAACTTGGCAGGGGGTAAGTGAGGACTCGGTTGGGACACTGGCACATAGATTTAATAAAGGAAATCACATAATCATATATGGGC
>OMKZ01054514.1:0-13105 GCA_900302535.1 Neoniphon sammara
AAAATTAGTAGGGATCACATTAAAAGAATAAGTTGCACCAAGCAACCTAAATCGAGGAGATGCTTATTAGGAGAAAAGAAAATTAAGCAATGTATAACAGTATGTATAGCCAGGGTGGCAAGGCATGGCAGCTGCCACCCTAAAACTAGGCCTTGTCACAACAGCTGCCACCCCAGTTTTGGGCAATCAAATTAAAAAATTATATATGAAATGTTGTGGCTGGTGAGTGAAACTCTGATGTTCGAGTGCAAGTGAATGCACCAAGAGATGATGTGGTAGCACTGTACCATGCTCCAAATGAACGTTATTATCACATAAACTGAGTTACTGATGACCTTGAAAGAGGCCACAACACAACACAACATGGGTTTAAGAAATATTTACACTAGGCTTCCTGTACCAAACTGACATGTCAGAGAAACTTAACTCTCTCAACCTCACCGATGCCATCTGCGTCAAAACTCATGTATCATCTTCTGAGTCCAATAAATAGGCCAGTAAGCGTGGAGACATGGCAATAAACATAACTGAGCACACAAACCTGTCTCAGTGATAACCTGGACTCAATGATAATCACCGCTGATCAAAGTGAAAGTGTCCATAAATCCATCCAGGCCATGATGAAAATCTAATTTCTTATAATTTTAAGATCTTGACATCTTGTTAGTTTCATTACATTTTGATAGTTTTTCATGTCAGAAGTACTGAAATCCAGGCAATGGTCATGGCTTCAGCCAGCTCTGTTTGACCTGCACACAACAGCCAATACAGTGGGACAAGCTAGCAGATGGGGGAACGCTTTCTGTGTTTTTTGCCTCTGTTCTCGAGTATAGGGTGCCACTGCCTTCCGGGCTAATGGTAATGGTTAGGGCTATGGTTATGGTGAGGGTTATAAAGCTGCCAGGCAACTTTCAGTGCAAAAAACACAGACAAGCATGGGGTCCAACTGACCTCAGATCAGATGAGAGCAGAGCAGCCTGCTGACAGGGGACCATAGTGAGCATAGTGTAACCATAGTGAGTCCCATCATTGAAAATAGTAGGTAAACGCATTATAGATAATTAAGCCCTTATTTTTCTTATAAAGGGAGAAAACAAAAACTTGGGGATAAAAAAAAGAAAACCATAAACACAACATGTACAACACAATCTGTAAAGAGGATTTAGAGCAATCTGTTTTTGCAGAAAATTAATTGGAAATTCCGCAGAAATGTGAAAATGATGCATCAATCAATGACTAAACCTGTTCGTTTTCACTGGATTTCAGCAGACTGAAAATTTTTAGTCACTAAAACTAGGCTAAAAGTTATAAAACATTCAGTGACATTTTAAATGACATTTTAGTCAAAAGACCAAGACTAAAACTAAATCAAAATTTGCTGTCAAATCAGATAATGGCAGACCATCTACAACAAAGGAATGAGGTAATACTTTTCAGCTGTGAGGAAATTAGAGTAATCAGAGTAGTGCAAGGCTAGTAGAGTCCATGCAAAATGATTTTATTTGGTAGTATCTATTGATTAGAAGTTTGTCTTGCATGCTCAAATATCTTATATGTTGTCAATGAGCAGGCAGTAAATGACCTAATAAAGATTAAACAAACTGATGCAAATATTGTGAGGTTAAGGCAAAGGTTGCGATTTAGGGATGTAGAATTGGGGCAGATTTAATTTCCATAAAATAAGAAATAAACAGTCTTGCCACAGTGTGGTGCCACTGTGGAGCCATAAGAAAACACAGGGTTGGTGACGGACTGATTTCACCCTGCTGCCCCTAGCTGTGCTTGCAGGCAGCGGCTCTATTTTCTTCCAGCACCGGCAACGTTCTGTGCAGCAACTCCCCCCACACACAACCACTGCTGATGGCTTTGTGCATGTGTGTGTGAGAGTGCGTGTGTGTGTGTGTATGAAACCTTGGTGTTTGCCACCCCTTAAAATCTCCATGCCACCTCTTGCCACCCTTATAAGTAGGTTAAGGAGGAGTTATCCTGAATTTCCTCTTCAAGCCATAAGGTTTTACAGACTGTCAGACTAAAGCTGGTAAGATCCATACAGATCCATATCCCATTTTTATTGAAGGTTAATATCAGCCTGGTATATTGTCAAACTTCTCAGGCTATATATCGATCTATACAACAAAACAGACAAGAACAAGAAGATTAATGCTATGTATCCATTATCAGGAAAAAGTTACATCAGTTTGATCGCTTAAAAGAAATACTCTGTTGTCCTCATTGTGTTGTCCTCATGTTGTACTTTTTTTATCTATTTTTTTAATTCAGTTTTTATTCAGTTTATGATTTTACTTAATTAGAATAATTTCTCTACTTAATTAGAATATTTGTCACAGTTTTGGAATGACTATTTAGTGCATCAGTGATATATCAAACAATACAAATACTGCTACTACTACTAATAATCATCATCACTGTCATCATTGTCATTGTCAATATTAACACAGATCCTACATTGAAGATTGAACATTGCATAGGTATATTTCACTATGAATATATATATATCTCATTTTCACATAAATATGTTTAACAGCATTGTGAAGAGACATTAGTAAGTCTGTTACTTTCTGATACTTGATAATGCGTGGTTAAGGGAAGCAAGCTGTTAGCTAATGGCTAATGGCTTGGCAGCCACAGGAAGTCCACAAATCACTGAAGGAAAGACACTCCCAGGGAAATGCTGTTCACATCACCACATAAAGCTTATTAGAGGTTATTAGAGATTTTAGAGGCAAATAGTCTTTTTGTTATTCTAAAATTTGTGAACCACATCTATCTCTCCACAACCAGCATAATATGGGTTTAGGGACAGGCTCCACCTATTACTGATCCCATCAAGGCGACATCATGCTAAGCAGAAAAGGTGAAATAGGGTGAAAAGAGAGGTGTAGCAGGGTCAGATATTTTTGCTATACATGACACAGTAGAAACTTGAAGTGGATTTATCACATAATTTTCTGCCTTAACCGGTGACATGATCATTGAAAAATTGGGAGAGAAGGTAGAAAGATTATCTATGCTGTATCTGTGTGTATATGTAGTTTAAAAGATTCCCCTCTCTACAGCTCTACAACTGGTCTCCCCACTCCCCCAGGACAAGGCAATGATAAATTTCGACCACAACGTGGTGACAGGTGGCAGCCTGTAAAAATGCTACTACAGTCGCCTTGGATTGCCTTTTCAAATCCATTTTGCCAGGGAATCAACTCAGTGGTGAATATATAGTGCCGACCGTGGAGGCCTGCAGAACTCAAACATCTTCTCTCACCCTTCTTCCCTCTCTCTACAACTAACAGAACCACAACTGACACTTTTAGTCCCAAACCACCATCTTGCTCAGCTCAAATTTACAATTAATTAAAGAGTCATAAATTCCATCCCTTCTAGGAGACTCTCATCATCAAACTCTCATCATCAATCAATCAATAAAGACAGTGACATTGGTAATTGCACAATATGTGCTTCAGTCAATTCCACATGTTCATTTCATTCTGAATTTTGTTTTAATTAAGTTTGTAATATGTATTATGACAATTATAGCTACATTATTAGACCTCAGGCTGGGTTGGACAGCAGTGTATCATGTTTGATATCCTGTGATAGCATAAGTCATGACTGTTGTAAAGAAACCACTTTCAACCATGTACCTGTTTTAGTTATAACAAATTGGTTTAAATATGATAATTGGACTAAAAGAGGTGGCCACATATTGGTACCTAGATGAAAGGAGTCCGAGGAAGAGCGTAGGCTCGAATTATCATTACACCATGGGTGCTTGCAATAAATCTATAAAAGGGAGCTACAGTGTGTGGACTTTGTTTTGTTGTTGTACTAGATTTTTGTTCACATATCTAGCGCCTTCCTAGATTGTTGTGGATGTGTGCAAATACTTTGCTGTTTGATGCCTACATGAAAGGACCAGCATCTTGGAAATGTTCCTTTTCAAGAGACTCTTTATCTTGTCTGGGGCCCTTTGTCCAGGGGTTCTGAAGAAGAAGAGAAGAAGGATCATGCCTTGAACCTGCTGTAAGGAACCTGCTTCCAGTCGTACCCTGTGGCAACTGAATAGAATGGAGTAGCCAGCAATTGAATTCATTTGCGGCAGAGATCCTGACAGAGAGAAGCGAGCTAGTCTTGCTCTTTCTTTCCCCTGACAATGCCCCTCATCCTGCAAGAGCACGTGTCCTGTTGCCTGGCAACCAGATCAACAACTGCACCGCCAGAGCATGCATGAAAATGGAGGAACATCGAGAAGCAGTTTCCACCATACTGTACGGTGTGGCTTTGTCCTAGACGTATCTGCTGCTTTCCACATCGTTGTCACCTGCGTATACCAGACCAACAAAACACCCAAAACTGAGCCAAGCTGCCCAAGTCAGCGCCACAATGCAGTGACCATCTGCCTGCTCTCAGCCTGCCGTGACAGAGCACCCAGCCATTAGCCAGGGCACCTGCTGACCTCCAGTTCAACTGTCTACCATCACAGTTCAGATGTGTAGTGGAGTGTTCTTCAGGAAGTTAATAGTTGATCTGTAGGTCCAAGTGAACATCCTTGAAGTCAGAATTATTCCATCTCTTTTTGCTCAGTCATTGATTACATATCTTGTTCTCCCAGCTATTTCTATACTGAGTGCTGTCCCCACCATATGTTCACTTCCATCAGTTGTAGGATGTGTGTGCTATCTCCAACAAAGTCAAATGTATCTTTCATATAATTGTTGTTGTGTGTTAAGTTTCTTTACACACACACACATACACACGCACACATGCACACTTACACATTCATAGTTAACATAGTTGTTAACTATGAATAAACAATTCTGATTTAAATGACATGGTTTGGATCCATTTATGAATTTCTATATGTCTACAATATAGACTTTATATTTTACATTTTACCATGAATGTTTTTACAGCTAGCCCAGAATGTGTGTATACAAAGTAACATTTCTCTCCCTGTCATTGTGACACAATAACTTTTTGACTTTGAACCACAGGGAAGTGGAAATGACTCAGTTTTTTAACACAGAGATGTAAAAAGTTTATACTAGATTTTGAAAAAGATATTTAAACTCAGCAAGGAGATATAGATAGAAATGTGAGAATTGTTGTAACCATCCTATCATAACCACTCTGTCATTTAAATAAATTTAATCAATCATAAAGCATGCAAATCTTTGGTTCAATGAAATGTCAAAACTAGAATATGAAATGGCAAATGCAAATAATGTTATTACCTTTCAATTTTCTTTATGAGTCAAAGTGTATACGTACAAAGTTAAATTTAAGTGCAGGATTACATTGTCATTTTAGGGTTGTATATACTTCCACATACAATTGGCCTGCATTGCACTACCTTCTTGCATGAAGTTGTCTATTTTATAGGTGTAAGCATCAGTTGATAACCGCTCACACACACACACACACACACACACACACACACACACACACACACCATATAAATAACATAATTACAAATACATGGTTTCAACAAAAAGTTCACATGAAATGATTAAAGAATTTATCAATTTTTCTTGTTTGTTACAACTTAATTGTAAAGCATCAGCATAAAAGATTTTGTGATGCTTAGAAATCACCTGTAGATGGCAGCAAAGCATTACAATGAAAATGCTTACCCCTTTCCTATTTGTGTCCATATTGACTGGTAGGTTTAGGGAAATGTTGAAGACAAGTAAGGGGAACTGTTGTATTTTTTGGCCTGGACTCAAGACTTGGTTTTAACATGTACAAGAAAGAAAAATACATACATATATACATAATACATATATATACAGGTTTACAGTGCTAAAACCTCAAGTTTCTCTGCTGTTGTTGCAGGCTATGGAGAGATCTACCCAGTTACTTTTCCTGGTAAGGTGGTGTGTGTCTTGTATGCCATGGTGGGCATCCCTCTCATGCTTCTGGTCATCAGTGATGTAGGAGACCTCCTTGCTGTGCTTCTGTCCAGAGCCTACCTTCGCTTTCACACCCTCTGCAAAAGCCTCTGCTATCGTTCATGGTCGCCCAGAAAGACCCAAGAGAAGGCAGGGGACTCAAGCCAACGGGCCCTGGAGGATGGTACCTTTGTCTTCAGCCATGATGTGGTGGTCCGAGAACCTATCGACATCCGGCAGGTGCTGCACAGCCAGGCTGATGTGAAGCAGAAATCTATCCAGCTCAGCCACAACACAGAGATCTTTGAGAAGATTCTCACCAGGGAGAACTTGCTCAGAGAGGGCCCTCTGCTCAGGAGCCTCTCCTGTCCGGAGTTAGACCGAATGCCCCCGCCACCCAAAGGATACGCCATGTGGGACTTCACTGGGATAGGGAATGGCATGGAACAGCTGGATGTCCCCTTTGTGCTGATTCTCATTGTGGTGTTTGCCTACATTCTATTTGGCGGACTGATTTTACCGATATGGGAAACAGAATTCAAGGGCTTTGACCCCTTCTATTTCTGTTTCATCACACTCACTACTATCGGCTTTGGCGACATTGTGCCCAGCCACCCAAAGTACTTCATGCTTACCTCACTCTTCATCATCACTGGCATGGCTATCATGTCCATGGCCTTCAAGCTGGGCCAGTCCCGCATTGTCAGCTGCTATCGCCAATGCATCCGGTTCATCAGCGGGGGAAATGTAGAGACGTTAGAAGATAAAGAGAACAACTAAATCATCAGTGATGTGTCTACTTCATGTTTAAGAGTTGCACAAGCCTGCGGTTTGCCACTGTGGGTCAAAGCAGGCCCAAAATGGGAGTCAGTGTCCTACAATGGGACAGACATGGGAACTTTGTCCAGCAGGTTCCTAGTTCCTAGTGTTGGTTCTTCCAGTATTAGCATGAGCAAAGTAAAAGCTGTGCATGTGTGGAAAGCTTTTGCCCAGTGGAGCTGACTGATTTTCAAAATTATTTCTCTCAATAAGAATGTAGAAGTCTGTGTAGTAGTTTATCTTATTAAGAGTGACTTCCAGTTGGACTATAGTACTAGCTGCAGCTGTACTATATATTATGATAATAGCAAAACGTGCTATTCACCAGGGTGCTAAAACTGCTTTCAGTTTTGCCATGTTTAGCGATAGTGTTAATTTCTTGTTGCACAAGTTAGGCTATTATTTATTAAATTATATTGACAGTGAAGGATTGTTTTCATCAGTGAAGTTGGATTTTTTGTATTTTTTCATAAATCACATTCTTAAACAAGAACAGTAAGAATTTGAGTACATGTCTGCTCAAGTAGGCAAATATTGTGTCTTATCATGTGCTTAAGCTACACAGCTGCTTAATGTTAACCTGCTAATTGAAATGCATACGCCATTGTGTAGAGTGGACATGAAAAATCATGAAAAATTTGCATGACATGAGCACTGATTAATTATAAGCAACCTCAATACTTACTGCACTTGTTGTAAAACAGGAGCAAAGCCCTCTGCTTTGCTCTCACCAAAATGGCAATCAAAGGCTGTTATGCCCAATGAGGTATCATCTCTCTTTCATGTGTAATGAACTTGATGTCAAGGTGAATGTTTTTTGCAGTGTATTCAATTAATAGTGTGCCTTGTGATGTTTCAATTCAAGTAAAACACACACACACACACACACACACACACACGACTACTCCAGTTAGATTATTGTGCCATAAATTGTAGATCTAAACACATACATACCCTCACCCAAAGCCATTAAAGTGAGATTTTTTATGAGCTTCTATTCCATCACATGGGTTAGAAACTTTCAGAAGACAATAGCAGGGCAATGGAACAATGTACAGAGTTGCATAGCTGCATAATCAAACAGAACTAAAGGAATGAAAGTGGATCTTTCGATCTGAAGTCTTTACCCAAATGGAATGAATGATGAATTTAATTTTAAAGATTCCCTTTAGCTCTTAAAAAATAGAAAGGTGGGATCCTACACCAGGTGCCAGTCTTTGTCTTTTCGTTTGTTTGTTTTGTTTAAATACTGGCATCTGATTTGTATGTGAGCCATGAGGTGGCCATGTTGGATGTCAACTGTGCATGCAATTTAAGCCTGAGGAAGACTACACAGGCTTTAAAAAAACACATTTTTTTAATATTAAAGTTTTGTCAATTGTTCCCCAAGAGTTTCCATATTTTTTTCTGTTAGATAGTTGATGGTGTTTAAAACTCTCATACGTGTTCAATTTGTTGGGTGTTCCCAAAATTGGGTACATCCACGCCAAGGGGTCCTTGAGGGGGTTCAAGCATGTAGCAACAGATATTGTAAATACTTCATAAATTATAATAAAATGGTTAGCATAAGCCAGAGACATTTAACCTCAAGAGTGTTTTTTATTTAGACGTGGAATCCACGGATGCAGCCAATGTTTCTGTGGCTCTGTGGCACAGTTTACATTCCACTGTTGTGTTCCTTCCATTGTCTACCTTGAACTTGAAATATTGCCAATGTTTCCGTGAGCCTAAGGTGTTTGTATGGTTTGTATTTCATGGTCATGAAATAATATCAGATTATGCCATTAAGCAGAGATTATTAAATTGTAAGGGGTGTAATCTGTTCAGTAACACCATCATCTACAATATTGTACAACCCCAAATGTAGTAACAGCTGTTGGTTAATCTTATAGTGTGATGGTTTTATTAACAGGTTTATTCCATTTTTGGAATGTCCCTCATTTAAAGGGACATTTTACTGCATCTACAAATTCTTACATAAATCTGGCTGTTATTAGATTATCAGATGCCATACAACATATTAAGAAAATGTATAAGGGTGACTGTTAATTTTGTACAAAGTAATTACAGGTTTCCCTGTCCCCACTATCGTCAGCCCCCACCCTCTTTAGTACAGACAGCTGGGTAATTCTGTTCCGAAATACTCAGTAAATCTTATCAACTGGTGACCCCATATCTATTTGGGGGAACTTGAAATGAAAATACCTGAGACACCCTGTTGTAGCAGCCATATTAAAACACAACATGGGGCTCCTGGAAGCTATGAAGGGATGAGACCATCAAGCATTTCTCTCCAGTCACAATTACCAAATGCAGCAGCTAGACTAGAACATTTGCAAGTGTTGGTGTCTCATTTAGCTTCACTTTATTTAATCCCATACACATTTCTCTGTATTTTCCTCTCTCTCTCTGTCTGAGTTTCTGAGTGTTTGACAGATTCAGGGGAAAATGCAATTATATAGTTTGCCTAGCATTCTGTCTGTCTGCCTCTTTCTCTACTAATTGGTAGTTTGCCTCCCGTACCCCTCTCATTTTTTTCTGCCACCTGTCTCACACACATACACAAACACATATAAATGGTAACATACCAATGTTTATATCCCTTATGGATCCTCTTCCTTCAGATTGACATTAAATTTTGGGAGCAGTTTTTAATTCAGTGTGCAGACTCTATGTCTCTTCATTGTTATAACCTTATCTTTCTGTCACCTGAGTATCTATATTCACTGGCGCCGACTATGGGGGGGGGTATTGGGTCGATTGCCCCCGCAATGCTAAGGTTGGGGGGGTCAAAAATATGTTTGCACAGAAAATGTAGACTTTTCTAATTGTTATTACTCGTTATTATCAACATCATGACTGCTTCCCCTATGGTTTGGGATTCCTCTGAGGCTGTGGGTCTCGGGGCATCTGGATGATGCCCTCCTGCTGCCTGGGGTGGATGAGGTGTCGGCTTGCAGGGGAGACACAGGTCAAAGGCTTCACCCCCCTGCGTCATGAGAATGCTAGCCTCTCTTATTTTATCAAATGCCATTCCAAATAGACCCCTGGGTTAGTCATATTCAGAATCCATTATTTTGCTTGTCTGAGAGTTGCCGAGACTGAACCCACAAAGTTACAGAGCTCTGAGCCACAAATCCCTCTCACCTGCCATGGCCAATGATATGGCCACCACATGGCGCCATAAGATCCATTACCACACAAATCTCCTCCAAGGGGTTTAGTGACCCTGAGTTGATTTGTCAGCCTTCCTACATTCCCTCCTCCATTTCCTGTACCTCCAACTTTGAATGGCCCTCGGCTAGCTGCTTATTTTGTATGGCTTATTCCTGGAGCATCTAATCTCCCTCATGAATGCCGGTGCTGCAGGAAGGAGCTGCTTGGCATGGGTTTGTGGAGCGAGGAACCACTTTCCATCAAACAGGTCCCTATGCAGAGCTTCAGCCTGCCATGGAACACCAATCCTGCCAGCTTATGAATTGGTAGCTTACTGAAAAACACCCCTCTCTACAGAACTGCACAGACAATACCGCTGGTGAACAGGAGGTCAGCAGATGCTCCAGCTGATGCCAGCTCTGTCTCTGAAGGGTGAAAGCAAGATGGGCAATCTTGGTGTGCTGGAGCTGACTTGGGCAGGTCTGCTCGGTTCTGGATGTTCTATTTAAGAGTACATCCAGGCTGAATGATGCTATTCAATGACATGATGGGAACTGCTTTTTGATGCTTCTCCTATTTCACACACTTCTGGCCTTAAACTTAAGTGGCCTTCATGGGGGGAAGACAGCGAAAATGACATTCCTCAGTAGGCCTGATGTGAATGGTGAGGGTGGCAGAGCCCCATCCACGGCCTCACATACCCCACCCCCGCCGCCATCCCACACACACACACACACACCATATAAATTACATATTAATACACATGACAAAATATAATCTGTCACCTGCACATCAGTTAAATATATCTGAGATCAAGCTTACAGATTCAATCAGCAACAAATTCATGGTCAGAAATTAGTCATTTGTCAACTCAGAGGAACAAAAATTAAATAGTGAATATAAAATTAAATGAAAAATACAACATTGTAATGTACAGTTTAACCAAAAATGAAACAGCAACCTCAGGATTGTTAAGCACCAGCATAGCAAATTTTGTGATGCTTAATAATCACCTGCAGATGGCAGCAAAGAATTACAATGAAAATGCTTACACCTTTTATATTTGTGTCCATATTGGCAGGTAGGTTTAGGGATATGGTGAAGACAGTGGTGAAGTAATGGAAGGTATTGTATGTTTTTGCCTGTACTCAACACTGGGGTTTCACATGTACAAGAAAAAACATACATATAATATATCCAGCTTTACAGTACTAAAACATTTAGAGTCTCTGTTGTTGTTGTTGCAGGCTATGGAGAGGTCTACCCATTGTACATGACTGCCCAGAAAGACCCAAGAGAAGGCAAAGAGCTCAAGCCAATGAGTTCTGCAGGATGATGCACAAAAATTTGTCAAGGACGGGAACAATAAATCAAACGCACCCTTCCAAGCACTGTGTTTAGGAAGTAAGCGCACCGTCACTGTCACAACCTGTCACACGGTCACATCACTTACTACTAGATTACTAGGGAGACTTTTACAAAAAACAAAAACCTATAACACTCAATATAGAGATTGATGAAAATCAGATGAGAATAATTTAGTGGGGGGTGGCATCTTACATATGAAACTAGACGACCACAGTTCTCCGCTCATACACACTGAATGCCTCCACTCCCTTTAGGAACTATACATAGTACCCTCTAGGAACTATACATCTTTGTTTTAGCACTGCTGGGAAGCAGGGGGCTATACATCACTGTGTTAGTCAGTCTGTCAATGTGTTGGTCAGCAGTTAGGACCAGAGCAGCATATCTCTGTCTGGTGGATCGCAATGAAATTTTATGTTGCTTAGATGATGAAACCTCTCAATTTTGGTGACTGCATGACCTTTCCTCTAGCGCTACCAGCAGGCCAAATTGTTAATATTGCACAGTAATAAAATTAACAGAAAAGAGAGAAAAATGAGTGACCTGCATTTTTTATTCAAAACTAGACTGGCAGACTTGAAAAGCTCACACATCCTTTACTAGACATTGTGCCAGACGTGAAGAGACAAAAGCCGGAAGACAGCAGTATGTGTTGCCTAGGAACATACCGTGGATTGCACTGCCAGCAGGCCAAATTCTCGTGACAGTGGTAGCAGTGGTAGTTGTGGTTGTAACATTTGAAATTTTGTGATAACATTCATGTTGGCTAAAGGATGAAACTTGGCAATATGGGTGACCCCACTACCTTCCCTCTTGCATCACCCGCAGGCCCTAACACAACAGGGCATCTGCAATAGAAATAACATTTCTTGTTTTTTTTTTTAATACATTATAATTGAACTTTGCTTTTAAGTGTGTTGCATTATGGTTTACTGTATAACTGGGGTTCATGAGGATGTTTGCCTGAGGGCCTAGAAACTGGTATGTCACTAACTGACTTACTGACCTGCTGACTCACTGACTTACTGACTTACCAACTGACTTTTTTCAGAATTAGCATGGTGGAGCCCCCTAGTGCCTGCAGACACTATTTGTTCACAAAATCATGTATCATAATCATAATCATAATCATGTATCATGCTCAGCCGCCATGTGTTGGAGCTCTCCCCACTGAGCGAGAGGGTTGCTTCCCTGCGCCTTCGGGTCAGGGATAGGTCTCTCACTGTTGTTTTGGCCTACGGGCCGAACAGCAGTGCAGAGTACCCGGCCTTCTTGGAGTCCCTAGGAGGTATACTGGAAAGTGCTCCAACCGGGGGACTCCATCGTTCTGCTGGGGGACTTCAATGCTCACGTGATACCTGGAGGGGTGTGATTGGGAGGAACGGCCTCCCCGATCTGAACCCAAGTGGTGTTCTGTTATTGGACTTCTGTGCTAGTCACAGTTTGTCCATAACGAACACCATGTTCAAGCATAAGGGTGTCCATCAGTGCACGTGGCACCAGGACACCCTAGGCCGGAGGTCAATGATCGACTTTGTAGTTGTATCATCTGACCTTCGGCCGTATGTCTTGGACACTTGGGTAAAGAGAGGGGCTGAGCTGTCAACTGATCACCACTTGGTGGTGAGTTGGATCCGCTGGCAGAGGAGGAAGCTGGACAGACTTGGCAGACCCAAACATACCATGAGGGTCTCTTGGGAACACGTCTCACAGAGCCTGCTGTCAGAGAGGTCTTCAACTCCCACTGGGAGAGCTTCGACCAGATTCCGAGGGAGGTTGGAGACATTGAGTCTGAATGGACCATGTTCTCCACTTCCATTGTTCATGCAGCCGTCCATAGCTGTGGCCGTAAAGTC
>OMKZ01054515.1:0-11139 GCA_900302535.1 Neoniphon sammara
TCAGCTTTCAGAAAGAATGCCAAAGCCTGAAAACAGCAGAAAAAAACAAATGTTCTTCCAAATCTGTAAAAGGTGTTTAGGTTTATCTGTAAGCCAAAAACTAGTGGACATCTAATAAGTGATGTCATTCCAGCCTTAAGCCACTCTGCTGGTGCTCCTAACAGCTATCCTTTGCAGTGTATGGACAAAACACACAGATGTAGCAGTCATCACCTCCTCGTATGTGGCAGTCGGCGGTGATGCGAAGATCACAGCTGCCACCTTGCGTTGGTACCAGGGCAGCTCGGCAAAAGCAAAGCACCTGAGAAAGAGAAGGCCGATCAAGGTCAGCGAAGGTTTTCCCTTCATAACAGAGCCTTAAGCATTTTCATAGAGCCATCACGCAACTTGTGACCAGTGGGAATTAAACCGACAACAAGCAAAACTGCTCCAAAACAGAACAGGCCACAGCGTGAGTTTTGAAGCCAGAAATCTCAGCACCTTTGCATGTTTACTATGACCATTTGAGCTGAAAGGCAATAAAATATGTATTTATTCCCTTTTTGTGATAAACATACCATGAAATTTGGAATCTTGAGACCTTATGCAAGATGTGTTATATCTTCTCTTTGCATGCTGTTTACAGTAATCTTCAGGATGCCTTACAATTGCATTATTGTGCACTGTTGCCTACTCTTAGAGCATTCATCTTCTTCGTCGCCACCCCTCCCTCACAGCGTCAAACCCACTGCACTGCCAGCTTCTCCACACTCTGCAGAAACACCCTAGGGCGTCAGCTTCAAAATGTAAAACATCTGACCGACTTGGCGGATCTAGCATCGAGTTAGGCGATACACTCTCTGTCAGGGTTGGAGGTTTGATTCCCTCTGGTGCTATGCCCTCATGGCGCTGAGGCACTGTGGGTATCTACCAGCTCGATTCAGCAGACTCACCAGTGTCCCAGGATGTATATGGAAGTGGCATCTTTGGGATTCAGCTCAACGGCTCTCTGGGGGAAAAGCGACAGGTTTTATTTAGAATTCAGCTGAATGTGGTAACCATAGATACAAAACCATGGTTTTATATGTATGGTGGTAACGCTGATAATATGACACCAACCAGAATGCACTCTTACCTCTAGATGGTCCCTGATGATGTATGAATTTCCTATTTTCACCTTGACTCCCTCGTATTCTCCAACATCACTCAGACACACCGCATACCACTGTGAGTGAGAGGAGGTTGAGAGATTACACTGGTGTCAAGTAGGAAGGTTAATTACCTGGCAAACATTTTTACATTGAATAGATATAATGGCCGACACCAATGTAGAAAACAGGTATGAATGTAGTTCCAAAAATTGAAATTTTGACACCTGTAATCATTTTGTGAAATCAAGACCTGATCTCTGATATCTACCTGATATCGGTACAAAACTGTTTCCAAAGCTGTTCCATATTAATTTTTATCCTGCCTTAATATCATATTGTGAAAATCTTGCACTTGTTTGGGTTGACGTTAAACTTGGCCTCCACTTGCACATCATCGTCCCAGAAATATTTATTACAAAAGGTTGCCTTGGGATTTGACCCTTGTACTTGTTGCAAATATTTGCCTGTAATATTAGTGATAAAAAATAAAAGCTCCTCTGCTGTTGCACTCACTGTCACTCTGGATAAGAGCACTAGTAGAATACCTGAAAAGTAATATAATAATGGAAAGAAAGAGACGAAATATTATGACCAAAAATGTTCTTGTGGGATGAAAAATATAAGTTCAAGTACTTCCTGGTTTGAAAGTTTAAAAGCCTTAAACTGGAGACTACTAAGATTTTCAACATCCACTGTATCTCCGCCTATGCCTTCATCAGTGTCCATAATGATAGCCAAATATTTAAAATAGTGCTGTGGGTGTGCGGCCAGTCAGAGTGACTATTTTTGTTCGCTTTTATTTTCCAAGTGGAGGTGAAGTTCAAGTTTATTTAGAGCCCCAAGTCACTGTTTACAGTCTCAAAGGGCTTTACAGGCCCACAGGTTTACAACAAATAAAACAGGATGACACCCCCTGACTAAAACCCTCATAGCTGGAAAGAAAAAAATCTCTCAAGGGATCCAAAGGTAAAAGGGAAAAAAGGGAATAAATCTTGGGAAGGACCACAGAGAGAGGCCCCTTCCTGGCCAGCCAGGAGTGCAACAGGGGCCGACCAAGTGGGAAAATTATCAGATTAAACTAGCCAAATAAACCAAATAAAAATCAAATTGCAGTGGTTACAAAATGTAAAGTCAAATAAATCCAATTAGCTAATTATTACACAAGATCAGAACAGCACATTGTATATACAGGATATACAATGTGAATTATATAACCAGTGATGGCCTCTGGCCTCAGTCTTACTTTGTGTGCTGCGAAACAGCCTTCGTCCCTCTCCAGAGCCTTCTTGGCGTATTCAAAGGCCTCATATGTCAGCGTCTTCTTCTGGTCCGCTGCCACATTGGGCATTAGGGAGAGGTCGCGAGATGCCCGGGCCAGCCTCCACAGGAACTGTGCATCATCACTGGACACACACACACACACACACACACACAGGTTAAACTGATATATGGGGCCAAACTTGGATTTTAATCAGTGTGTATTAGCAACCTAGTGGCGTCCACCTCTGAAATGATGCAGTGTTTTTTTTTTGTTTTTTTTGTTTTTTTATTTAATTACATTTTGGTTGTAGGATTAATTTATACTACACTGGTTGTCTGCGGAATGTGATAATAATTATAATGGTCCACTTTTTTTGTAACACTATAGCAAAAACATGCTGTAAATATGGTATGAAACTGCTGAACATAAAATAAAATCATGCAAAACATATTTAAAGAAAGAAGCCAAGTCATAAAGATATGATAAAAGACATAATTCAAGTCATAAATTAACTGCAATAATAATCATAATGACAACAATAAAATAAAAAAGTAAATAAAATCAGTTATAGGGAAATCTTTAAATATGAGTTTTCAATTCAGACTTAAAAGAATTAAAGCTCCTAAAATAAAAATAAATAAATAAAAGGAAGGCCATTCAGAGTTGAGGAGCCCTAACAGCTAATGACCTAACTCCTTTAGTTTTTGTGTTCAATGATGAACAGCCAGCAGAGCTCTGCTGTCTGATCTCAGGCAGCAGGGCAGCTGATATGGAGTTAAAACCTCTGAAATGCATGGAGGGGCCAAGCCATGGAGGGTTTTGTATGTTAACAATAAAATCTGATAATTCCAGTGCAGTTTTGCTAGAATTAGACTAATTTGATCTCTAAATCTGGTTCTGGTAAGACGCATTGCAACAGCATTTTGAATTAGTTGAAGCTGTGCAATGGCCCCCTGACCTCAACAAGTTATAATCTAGCCTAGAGGAAATGACAGCATGGATGACCTCTGAATTTGAATGGGTGAGAAAAGGCCTGACCATTGAGATTACTTGAGTTGACAAAAACAGGATTTGACCATTGTTTTCCTTGGAAGTTAGGCCTGCATCAAAAATTGCTCCCAGGTTTTTGGCAGAGGGTTTAAAAACTGCAGGTGTAGAATTTTCAGCTTGAAGGAATACTATTACTAATTCCTCCTAAGGATGGTCTGATTCCAGGTATATCATCAACTCAATGGGTTGTCTGTAAGGACAGATGAGCAAAACAGGAGTTCCAGTCAATTCTTTATTCTAGATTTCGAGGCTCTGCCCATCCAGGAAGCAGGAAGGCAGGTAGAGGAAGGTTTGAGTTTGAGGATTTTTCATAGCAGGCAAGCAGCTCGAGTCAATATATGAGTCATCATTGGGTTCAAGAAATCAGTTTTCAGGTTTCAGTTTTGTCTGTGTTCAGCTGAAGGAAATTGTAAGCAATCTAATAAATCATTTAACCAATTAGGATTTCACTGGGATTAACAGAAAGATACAGCTTGGTGCCAACTGTGTAACAATGAAATGCAATGTCATTTTGGCAAACGATGTGCCCCAGGGGTAGTATATAAATGGGAAACAGGACAGGACCCAGAGTGGAGCCTTGGGGTACCCCAATGGTTATTTTCACAAACTTTGAGATGTTTTAAAGAACAATCAGTAATATGGACTCTATCATCTTGTAGCAACCAGAGGAACTACAATATCAGGCAACCATATCTCCTTCTACTCAGCCTCAGCCTCTGGCTCTGCTCCAACTTCTCTCATCCTCAAAACCTTGTCAGCTCAGTGGCCTGTAGAGCACTCAAAATCAACTTTCATGACAATATTTGGATTAGCCAGCTGGTCAAGTGGAAGTACTGACATCATTCTGAAATGTCAACTGAAGAGGTAAAATATCCTTTTAGCTGGCCAAGGTGTAGTTACTGCTAATTAACTTTAGCTATTTAGTACGTTTTGCTACTTGGCTAGTCACAACAAGCTTGCATAGGAACAACTGAGCGCTGTTTGTAGTCCCTGGGGATATCAAAAACTTGTTTCAAAACAAAAGAGTTCAGGTTGGACATTAAGCTTTTGAAGCTGGATTCTCATCATACGTAGAGGTAACAGTGGAGTGACTACCATTGATCAACACCGCATCGCTTGCTGTAGGATACCCAGACATAAGGTCAAGAGAGCAGGGGATTCATTCATTCCCACTGCAGTCAGAATGCTGAACACAGGACTCTAATGCAAATTTGCACTTTGACCATTGTATGTTTATGTCTGTTGGTCTTTGTTTTATGCTTTTTTATCTGGTGTATGTTTATGCTTCTACTGCAACCCAGTTTTCCCCCATGGTGGAACAATAAAAACTAACTGAACTGAACTTGCAAACACCCACTGATTAATTAAGGTCACTTTGTGCTCTAGGCAACACAAATATTACTGTTTTCCACTAGGATCACTCATGCTTAAAAAACAAACAAGAAGTGCACTTTTGATACTGTACGGCACTTTGGATAAGTGTCTGCGATATGGTACAAATTATACAAACAGTGAAAACTAACTGACTTGAAAACATTATTCTCTTTGCAAAACATATTGATCTGTTTTATAATGGAGAGGAAGCATTATTCAACTGGCAATATCTGCATCATGTTTTCATAGCAACATGCAAAGGAATGGTATACAACCTGCCATACAGAGTAACCGGTGCAGAGGGAACGTTACCAGGAGAAATGACAGCTAGTGAGCACAAATAATGAAAAGGTCAAAATAAGGGAGAACAGATGAAGTGCATATGCCTGTGCTGTGACTGAGGGTTCACCCTACCTGTCCTTGTACTGCAGCAGAAGCTGGTAGAGTTTCTCTGTCTCAGCACAGCTGTAAAGGTAGTCTGCCTGCTCCAAAACCTCCTCTGTTCAGACACAAAACACAACAGCAAATTGTCTTTACCTTTTCAAGGAATATCCATCCTAACACAGAATCTGTGTCATTGCCGCTGTCTTGGAAAGCTCTTTCAGTGCCCATGAATGTGAATGGCAGTCTATGTGCGGACACATTGCAGAGGGGACTGATCAATTAGACTGAGAATAATTTGGATCTTTTGTATCCAAATTAGTTTTTTTCATTGTAGTGCTGCTAACTGAATCAAAAAATGCACCAATATTCCAAGAAAAAAATCACCCTTGTAACTGTCTGTTTAGTTCTATCCAGTTATATGCAATTCTTTTCTCAATATCACCACTTTATGTATGCACATTTATGGAAAGCACTTATGAATTGATAAAACGTACAGATTGACATTTTGACTTTGGAAAACCAAAATGAATTGAATTTGTTGCTTCTGTTTACCTGAACCAGACTGAGTAGCTGAGTCCACATAAAGATCATAACTGATTAAAAATCCCTATTTGGAACATTTTGAATGTTGTATTATTTACACTGGCATTTGCAATTAGACCTGGTTTTCAAACAGGCCCCTTAGTGTGTACTATAGTGCCACCAGTAGTCACAACATTAATCACTGCTGCAGAGCCTCTGCCTCTCTTCCAATTCTGTCACAGTGCCTACAAAGTTGTTGTAAATGGGGCAGTGTGGAAGTATGTGTTCATTACTGACCCAACTGATTAGGTTCTAACTTTTGGAGAGAACTGTTCGTGCTCCAAAATTTTGATATGCATAAGGTAATGGCTGATATATTGTGCAATTACCTTTTTCTAAAGCATGGACCACAGCTGAACTCTGCACTCTATGGAAAGCTTCATAACCCAGATAAGAGACGGTAGGGAGGCCCAGGAAGAATGCAGCCCTTCCACTCTGTACAAGACATACATATAGGTTGACATTACATCATGTGCAAGTACATCAGACTGACTAACAGTGACTTCTGAGAGCTGGTTGTTGTTTCCTCAGCACAGTTTGCTATCAAGATCGACCTGTCTGACCAGACAAGCTCACAATATTTAGTTGGAAAATGCAGGCTGCTGGGAATTTACCTCTTCAGTACTCACAACACACAAAGTCATCATATGCAAATGATCACAACAGAGATTGACAACTCAGTAGTTACTTCCTGATGTGGAATGAGATAGGGGAGACTGGGGTTGGTTGTCTCACAGGTTGTCACAGTGCTTATTACAGCAAGGTAATAGCTTTAATTTTAACCTACTTTTCAGTTGCTAGCTAAAGACGTGGTAGCTAGCATAAAACCTTTGTCAAGAGGTCAGGTGGGGATGGTTGTCACACATGTCACAACCCTTCTTTGTTGGCAGAATGATCAGGAACTTCAAAAGAAAGAAAGACGGGCAGCATGCCACCAGACATGCTTTTGACTGTGAGGCAGATCAAAATAAGCGGTAAAAGCATACAAAGTTCCTGGTCATATTTTGATATAGATAAATCTATCCCTATCTCAGTTTCATTACATGTTATGTTCACAATGAATTGTTATGAAATATGGCCTTAAAAGCTAGAATATGTTCAATACTGTAAATTCCTTCATTTTACTTCTCATTACAGAGGATAATTCAAACAAATAATCACGGTTCACATTCATGGTTTAAACAATTACAAAGGGCCTTGATGGATATTACAGAGATGGTGATTCTATTCATTTTTAAACTTATTTGGTGTCTCTAACTTAAATAACTGAAAAGTTAATTTTTATTTTTAAATCACTTTTTTTTTTTCTAAAACCCCATTTATAACTATAGAGACAACCAACTCCACAGACTGTGACAACCAACCGCGTGATGGGGGTGGTTGTCACAATGTGTCAGAGTGTCTTTAATGGTTAAATAAATTATAAGAATGAAGGGGATACCCATTTCATCCCAAGACCTTAAGCTTCCCTCTAATGTAGGAATACTGTAAGATGTGCTCATGAGCAATTCACGCGAGAGTAAAAAGTGTGACAACCAACCCCGGTCTACCCTATGTGGCACTTTTTAATAGCTCTCTAACTGCATTAATACCCTGCTGCCCTTTTACCTAGATAGCATGCAGACCCCCCGCTCACCCCCCTTCCCGAGATCACAAGACAACAATAGTATTTTGTAATGACTGCAGAAGCCTATATGCCCACTCTCTCAACTCTGCCATCAATGGCAACACAAGCAGTGAGTGCAATAGCAATCGTCCACAGGATAACACCAGAGAGACGGACTGAAAATAAATGCATCGTTATTTACATTCAAAGCAATGGCAGTGGTCCCCTTTAAAGTTGTCCAGTGATGCCGGGTTGCCTCCCTGATCCTGAAAGGTTTACTTCTGGGTGCTGACAGCAAAGTCCTCGTCGCACATCGCAGGAAGATTGTTCCGACCATTATGTCAAACATCCAAACGCTGAGTGATAAAAGGCTAGGTGAGCAGAGGCAGGTAAACGAATGTAAACGCGGAACGTTCAAGAAAGCAAATCAAAAACGTTGCAAACCCGCAATAAGTAGATGTTGTCGACGCCTTAGGAACACATAATGGAATATATAAACAAAATACCCTATATTTTGGTTACATCGAATCGATAAAACCTACAGCAACCACATTTAGTAATATGGAATTAATCAAAACATTTTTTACATCTTGAATACACCCAGTGGAAAGCGTCCCTCAACCTAACCAGTCGACGGGAAACAAAAGAGCCAATGGACGTTCCGGATAAAATTACCTTGGTAATTTAATTCGATTTTATTGTTGTTATAATGTGTAACTCTTCTTATATACGCACATGTATATCAGACACCTTTATAAAAACGATGTAACCTCACAAATGAGCGAGTTTTATAGATATTTAGCGGCAAATGAAATAACTACAGCAAGCGTGCTGTCTGCTTACTGTCAGCGCCGCCCACAAGTTGCTGTCAGTCAGCTACGCTTAGCTGAGTCGCTCTGTTAGATTGCATGTATCTCCACCCAGAAACTGACAAACCCTTTATTATTTTTTAATTTTCGCCACAGGCAAGCCTGAAGAATTTGGGGTAAGCTTTCAACACAAATGAATTGATTATAAACCGTTGGGAAGTGTGTCTTTGGTCTGGTGCGGCAAGCATCGCCACACCTACCGTTACTCAACTGTCAGTACTTTGCTGTCAGTCTCATGTAACAAGCTAATATTTAGGTAGCTTTGCGGTAAATGGTTCGTAGCAATATGTGTATACATGCTGATATATTTACCTTCTCGTATAGGAGTGTGTGTGTGTTTGGTTCGGGATTCCAGTCTTGTGGGTGTGACTGTGTGAGGTGTGACTATGCAGCCCTCATGCGTCCAGCCCTCACCTGTTCTGAGAGACATTTAAACACCGAAAGCCGTTAAAAAAATCCGTCAGTTTGCTATTGCCTTGTGTGCTTCTCGGCAAATGTACATAATGGTAGCTGGTAGATAAGAGAATGTGACTGATGGAAGATGATTGTGGGAAAAACAAACAAACCAGCTGTTTATTTAAGGAAATTCTGCCGGGTGCTGTTTCGTGGATTAGATATGAGCCGAATTGAAGACGAACTTACACAAGTTAGTAAAATGTCTATGAAATCACGTTTTACGTGGTGTATCGGCTGCTTAGACCAGTAATTACACTACACTCCTATACTGTTGAAAGGACTTTAGCGTTACATTCTCGAGAGAAGCACAGGTGTTAAAGGCAGAGCTTTTCTTTACATCTTACAGGCGAAAAGTGACTCTTACTAATATTTGTGGCCATATTAATCACCTGATCCGTCTCATTTTTATTTAGGAGGGAAGGTTGTGGCTGAAGATGTGTAGTTAAATAATGATTACATTATATGTGCCATTTAATCAATTTTTAAAGAGTGCATTTGACGGATGGAAGGTGTATGAGTCATTGAAATATTCTGTATAGGACTCATTTATTCAGCAAGGCCAATGTGTGTAGGCTACTTATATTCCCTCAAAAATTGTCAAAAATAGAACATAACATGACATATTTAATAGACTACTGCGTTTTGCCCACTTTTGAGCAGGTTGTGATTTTTCAGAATGACATCACAACAGTTTTCACCTATTTTTCCCTGCTGCATGTGTGTTACAGTGGGGGCCCACGCTGTGTCTGTGGTGTGTGTGCCTTATCAGCCAGCTGCTATGGCCACAGGCGGGGCCCCACTGCCAGGGGCTGCTCAGTGGGCTACTAAGGTGGAGCTGACCATCTCCTGTGAAAATCTCTTGGACATGGATGTCTTCTCCAAGTCTGACCCTCTGTGTGCCTTGTACATCAACACTTCAGGGTCCCAGTGGTATGAGGTCTGTAATGGCAGATGAGGATTTAAAAAAACACCTTTTGTTGCTCCATGTATGCATGCACACATTTCTGTTCATTAATCCTCGGGGTTGTTTAGTACATTTGTGCTTACTGCAGGGTAAATTAGAGGTTTGACTTAACATATGCATGCAAGTAAGCAAGTGTGTAAATGACTTGCGATTACGTTATCTAGCGTGTTTCCTCTCTGTGATCCAGTTTGGCCGCACAGAAATGATCCTGAACTGCCTGAATCCCAAATTTGCCAAGAAGTTCGTCCTTGAGTATTATTTCGAGATGGTGCAGAGGCTGAAGTTTTGCGTGTATGACATTGACAACAACACCTACGATCTGAGTGACGATGACTTCCTGGGGGAGCTGGAATGCACCTTGGGCCAGGCGAGTCAAGTTTGTTTATTTTCAGCCTAGGTGTTATACTTTTCGCCATCATGAACATGGATTGTAGAACTTTACCTGCTTCTGGGTTGCTGGGGTTAAAATTTCACTCATGTTTAAACCTTAAACATCAGAAGCATCAGAAGAAAGACAGCATCATTTTTTTCTTCTGCAAGGATGTGTTTTAATCACTTTTGGGTTCAGCTTTTGGAGTGTTATGACCGTTTGGTATGTATTAGAGAGCAACCTCAATAAAGCCCTACAGTAGCCCAAGTGCTTAAAGTTTGAACATGATCGCTTGTCATGATGGCAAAAATGAGGAAAATAAAGCCCTAGAATTATCCTTTTAACGCAACCTGATCATTTACTGTGTAGGTTCACAAATACCCACCATCTTTTGGATTGCCTCAGTTTATGTAAGTTTTGCTGTTCCTTGTCTTCTTCGTTGTTGTGTGACGCTGCAAGTGTTTTGTGTCCAGATTGTGTCTTCTCGGCAGATGACTCGATCTCTGCTGCTAAAGGACAAGAGGCCTGCAGGACGGGGAACCATCACTGTGAGTGGAACGATCAATGTGTTTTTAAGCTTTAATACACAGACATAAAATTTTTTTTTATTCAAACGGGTTAAAACTGCGCTATAAAAATAAAAGAGACAAATACAATGAAAATCAACTAAGTAAAAATAGATCTTTTTGACATGAACTGGCAGGTAAACACAGGTGTTACTAATGACACTAATGAAGGGTCTGTTGCATTTAAGTGTAGCAGAGTCTTTCCAGTGAGCCAGCAGGAACAATAGCAGGACCCTGGCTCTGTTAGACCTAAATGGAACAGAACCTTCATTAATGTCATTAGTAACACCTGTGTCTACCTGCTGTTTCATGTCAAAATGGCTGCTGTGAAAAAAGGTCTATAGCGTAAGTCCTGTCAACAGAGCTCTGGAGAACAGGGTGTCACAGTCGAGGCGTGATAATGCTAACTCTTTAGACTCAACTGACAAAAAACACAGAATAACCCCGAAATTTGATTGCTGAGTCTACATGGTTCTCATCATTACCTTACTTGAACACCTGTAGAAGCAAATCACAAACTTTTTTCT
>OMKZ01054516.1:0-22517 GCA_900302535.1 Neoniphon sammara
TTAGTATCACAGTTAACAAGGTTTGGCTTCTTGCTGAGTATATCACTGCTCTTTCTCTCTCTCTCTCTTTTCTCACTTTCTAAATGCACATAGTCTTTGGTCTAGACTTCTTCAGGAATGCCGAACACCATTTGAGAAAGAAACATAAAAGGGTCTACCTTTTGGCAGACCCTTTCATTTTTCTCCCTCTCTCTCTTTCTCTCTCTCTCTCTCTCTCTCTCTCTCTCTCTCTCTCTTTCTCTCCCTCTCTCTCTCTCTCTCACTACACACACACACACACACACACACACACATAGACACACACACACACCACAGGAAATAACTTGGTGTCTGGCTTTTGTTCCTTTTTCATTCTTGCGAGCTTGTTTAATTTCTTCATATTATTGACAGCTGGGGATGGAGACGGATCAGAAATCTGTGGTTCACCGATTCTTTGGGACCCAGTCCAGTTTTCTCTGGACTCTGTGTTTTGCTCTTAAGTTTTGATTCATTATTTCCTCTGTGCAGAGATGACTTCCCACCAGCGACCACACCCAATACCAAAATTTAATTTGAAACCAGTGTCTCAATTATTGTGGTTGGGATGCTCTTCTCTAGGATTTTTTATGTATTTATTTATTTATTTGTTTGTTTATTTATTTTTATTTACACTGAAATAATGTACCTCAGATTTAGATTTCAGATTTTATCTTGTTTTTCTTTTTTATCCTTTGATTTTTGTCTTACTTTCATAGTGTTTTTTTATGGCTGCTTGCACTTTTTCTGGGAGGCACATTGATTTTCACAAGCTGGATGAAATTTGCTATATATTGTATTTTATAAAGTTTAACTGATTGATTGATTGATTGATTGATTGATTGATTGAGTAAGTAATCAGTCAAATTGTTGAATATGTGCAATTACAACAATACTTGTTGATCAAAAAGTGCTTATTTTTGAGAAAAGAAAGCTTTATTTAGGCCATAGAGTTCCCTTTCCATCCCTTTGTCTTTTCACTCTCCTACATGTTACCAGCTGTTTGCTCGCACATGCAGCCACTGATAGACTCTGAGCCACTAAAAAGGCTTGCGTGTGTGTGCGCGTGTGTGTGTGTGTCTTGTTTGGATAAAGGTAGCTTAGAGTTTCTGAGACATCCCTGAGGAATGCTCCCAGGACTTGTTTACAGCCTTCCGGGGGGTTGAGGGACTTCAGTGGCTTTAGGCGGACTTAGCAGAGGGAGACTGTTTTACCTTCTTTGCATAATGACTTCCAGACTATCGTGCGCTCTTCCCCCCCTTGAGCTGCATACCTTTGTCAGGGTCCATCATCAAGTTTATCCCTCGGTGAAAGCCATCCTCAACCAGATTTAGGTGGCATGGATTTAAAGTTTCATTGCTGGGTTCTATATATGGATAACGTGCAGGCTTGGAAAGGTATTGTGGAAAAGTATAAGACATAAAGACTCAGAGGTCTTTATGTTTTCTTCCATGGTGGATCAACAAAGCAGGGGATCTACATTGTATTTAAACACTGTCAGGAAAAAAGTGGATGCATGGAGTGTAATATGTGCAGAATTTCCTCTTTTTTCAATTGCATTTTGACTTTCCCGTTGAGTAGGTCAGTGTCTCTGCAGTCATGGTCAGGAACTAAAATGGGTCAGCTGGGTTTGAGTTTGGGTTTTGTGGTGGGTCCCCACCTGCCAAGAGGAACAACATGTTTTCATTATCCAAGATCCCAGGAGAAACTGAATTTCTCAAATTTGGGTCAACCCATGTCAAGTCAAATCTACTTCGAGAGTGCTTTTAACAAAATAGGTTAATCGCAAAATGCCTTATGGAGCAGCAAGAGAAAGAAACGGAGGCGGAAACAAAAGGCCCACACAGAGCAGCTGGTGTCTCCCTGCCTGAAAATGGTTACAGGAACTTTTTCAGTAGCTGAACTTCAACAATCGGGCCACTGTGGGCCCATTACTGCCGCGAGTGGGACGCAATGCGGCTTTAGACTTAAATGTGAAATTGAATCTGTGCTCCCTCTACCTCAAAGATGAAATTAAATTATAGGTGCACTAATGTTTGCCATTTCATTTGGGTCATTTCCTCAGCTACTTTACATGGTTTTGCTGATGTCTGTGACATCATGTCTAGATGTGTGTCGAATTTTAGCCAGCCAGCAGGGAAAATAATCTCGGAGGTGGGTATAAAATTTCCTTTTCTTTTTCTTTGTAGAGTTCAGATTTACGGGGTCGGATATATAGAGGATACCCAGAATCCAATTAATTGGATCTGCACCCATCATATCTGATTGGCAAGGCTTCAGGTGTTTTTGTTGAGCTCTCTCTTTCTCTCATTCTCTCAGGAACTGGCCTCACTTCCTTTAACAGGCTGCGGTTTTGAGAAGCATGGTTTTTGGCCTTAAGTGGTCAAATGCGATTTAGTATGCAACGAGAAGAAGAACCTGGGGGCCTGGATTCCCTCTCTAAGCTCCTCTTTGAAAGGTTGCCATCCTCCTCTCTCGGCTCCTTGATTGCTTCAGCACATGTCTGAGGGAGTGTATTTTTCTATGCCTCCCTTCGGTGTTACCAGTCAGCCGCTCTCTCCAAATGAGAACAGAGTGCTCTGGATGTCAATGTAATTTGACAGCCAGCAGCAGCACTGCAAGCCCAAGGTCACGCAAAAGTATGTTTTTTGCGGATTTGGTGAGGTCATAACTTCATTGTAAGGCAGTGGTGGTCGATGATGAACCTGTTCGCTCAACTGCCAAGCTGTGAGTCAAGATTATTTGTACAGCCCTGAATCACAGTTACAGTCTAAAAGGGCTTCACGATGACCGCATTATGAAACAATAGTAAAAATTGCACCGCCCCGTCCTTAGATCCTCAATGAGAACAGAAAGAAAAACTCCCACAAAAACGCAAAATAGGGAAGAAAACATGGATAAAAGCTGGGGAAAAGCTGCACAGAGTAGGATCTCCCCTTGTGCCTCCAGAACGGTCAGACATGCCGTGGCTGCACTTAGCCAACCAGCGTCTGTCAGTCTGTCTTTCTCATTCACATCTTTCATTGTTGTGGGAATTACTGGAACTGCAGACAGGAGGAGGGGGGTTTCCCAGTCCTTGTGGGGTACGAAGTCCACAGCAGCCCACATGCCCTTTTTGGGCCTGGAGTCGCTCCCTAGAGACACAACCTCCAGGGTCATGTTTTTAAATGGTCTTGGTCTTGCTTGGTGTTCCCAATGTGACGACTGTCATGTTGATGCTGTAAACCAACTTGGGGCCAGTACATAGAGTACAAGGAGTGTGTGGGTTTCAGATAATAAATGATCTAAAGGTCGAGGTGAGCGAACTCCTTGTCTGAGGTACTTAAGGTGAAAATAAACCCAAAAAGACAAAGCCACAGTAATTTATTCCAGATTTGGGTGTCTGTCTATTCTATCACAAGTGCCCTCCATCTAATAGTATTAGATGCATTCAATAACTATTAGTATTATTTGTATTATTACTAGAAATAGTATTATTATTGGTGCAAAACATACTGTATATTTCTTAACATTTGTATTTACCCCCTCAGAGCACTGGGGGTTTTCCCCACTGTCAAATACTTTCCGATCATTATGTATGACTGTCTCTCTTTTTTGTCCTTTGTGGTAAACTCAACCCATCTGGTGCTCCAAAAAGATTTAAACAAATGCTAATAGTTGCAGGTGGAAAGGGATACGAGCGTGCATCCTAGCTTTATGGTTCTCCAAATGATTAAAGTCTTTCTATGTTTGAAAAGAATAAATAAATAAAAGTAGTGGTAATAAAAATAAATAAAAACAGTGAGTCAAGGGTGAACAAATACATGGAATGCATGGAAAAAGAAAGCCAGCGCACTGTTGTTTGGCATGCGAAAATAAATAAATACATAAATACATACATACATTTGGGGCTGGGGGTTCTGTTTGGCATTCCCAAGTCTGAGAGTTGCTTTAAAACAAAAGACGCCCACTGGGAGAGCAGCTTTGACCCGGCAGGTCAAGAGTTATTCTGTGCAGGAACAAGCCTCGCCCCTGTGTCCTTCCCTCTGTATTTCACCACTGTAATAGGTAATGACCTGTTTGTGCATCTGGTTGAGCTGCCTGTTCTTTCAGCAGAAAGAGCTGTGTCAATATTGGTGAAGCCGTAACTCAGTGATATGCTGAATGGTTAGATAATGCTCCAGTGACAGGGGCCGTTAGTCAAATTGAGGCATGTTCAAACAGATACACTTCCGCCGAGTCAGACGCAAACACACGTGTGTGTACATGCACGAGGCGGAGGAGAAACTGTTACGGAGAGAAGAGCATGAACACAAACAAGTGCTGCGCAAATGCTACGCAAATTCCTCAGAAAATCTCCATTGTGTTGTCAATTGCATAATTATTCACTTTAATTTATGGAGAGTTAGGGCTACAAGTCTGTCAGCATCCAAAACTTTGAGTTTATTTTTCCTTCCAGGAATGAGATGAGTGAGAGGAAGGTGAGCAATCAACAGCTCTATTGTCTAAAAGGTCGTGTGAACAAGACCTTTCAGGCGTGGGTAAAGTAGAATTTACAAATAAGTCTGTTTTAACCTGTTGGAGATGGATGGATTGTTTTTTAAATTGATGTGTATAGTTCAGATATCGTCAGCTGAGTGATAAATGACAGGTGTGTGAATCTTCAAATCAATTCGATTCTCTAGTTGAAAATTTGTTTTGAAAACCACTTTTCATTTTTGGATTTTGGATTCTATTTGCTTTAATTTTGTAAATCATGATTCAAGTCAACAGTTTGATTCAGTTGTTTTAGCAAAACTTTTATAGCCATTATATAAATGCATGCAATAATCTAAGACTATCCTTTTTCTAATGAAATGTGGAGAAAAAAATCAGAAAATAAAATTACTTAATTATTTATTTTAAGGAAAAACACTGACAAAATATTGCAGTTTGTTGCATTCTGTTAGATCTCCACATTCATTTTTTTTTTTTTAACAATCATGGATGATTCAAACCAAAACATTTCATATTGATTCAGGCCTAGCAGTTCAATTCTTTCTTTTTCAGCAGATGAATGCAGTTGAATCAGCAGAATTTATAATCGATGCATCAGTGAGTCAAACAACCCACAGGACAATATTGACTTTTCAAATACCCGTCCTGTGATTTACTACGGTATTTGGTAGTGCAGTCAAACATCTCCCATGGGAAGTCCAAGCTGCTGAAAACAAAAGCGGGGGATTACTTGCAGACGCTGTTTGACAGCGGTCAGGTGTGAACGCCACTCTGTCGCTCCTGTCCTGCGGGAGCTCATTTGGTCGGCGCTGACAAACGGCTCATGTAACCCGATCGCAGGCACTGAGTGAACAGCCAGCCCTGAGTCAATAGCTTGGCACTGGATACACACACACACACGCACACACACACACACACACACACACACACACACACACACACACATGTTCTACGCACATTTTAATGCTTTATTTGAATCCCCTAATGATTTAAGACAGTGTACGGATGAAAAAATGTATCTACCACATTACTTGGGTACCTTTTGCTTCTGCATTCCACACACACACACACACACACACACACACACACACACAAACACACAAAAACATGCCCTCACACAGAGAGACTGCATGTTCCCTTCTTTGTGTTTTGAAGTGATTTTTCTGCTTAATTACTTGGCACTAGAGCCACCAGACTGGACACACTCACACACACACACACACACACACACACACACACACACACACATGCATTATGTTTCCTAAGTCCTTGGCTGTGCTCTTCAAGCCAGGCTAAACTCCCCTGGCTGGAATAAACGATCCACAGACCAGAGTCACTGTCAACCCCTCCAGCTCAGCTGATGAGGTCTGATTAAAGCAGCTGAAATCTGAAACTTATCGCATGTGTGTGTTCGCGTTCAATCAACCCAGCTCGCGCACAAGAAGAAGCTTGTACACCAGACGGAAACTTGTACAAACACACACACACACACACATCAGGCCGCATGTGTGTCCTCTCTAAATCATCTCTGCAAAACAAGGGAGCATCTTTGACCTTGTGACCTCTTCAGCACGACTCGCCAACCAGAGCCGAGTACAGGATGAGCCTAAACGTATGGAAGTACTTGAAACATCTGGAAAGCCTTAGCCCCAACTAAATGAATGGGTGGAAAGAGATGCCGGGGTTTTCTATAGTTATTTTGTCATCATGTGACACTCCAAAGCATCATGGCTGGGATTCCGGACGAAGCTCGCCACATATTTCCCGCGCTGACATCACGGTCATAAAAACGCTTTAACAATGTCACCGACACCGTGCGCCAACGACAGCTGACACATTCCTTGATCTTTTTTATTCTCTTCCTTCTGTTCTACCTCTAATTGGTTTCTGTGCGTCAGGATGCGTGGCATGCCAGACATTCTGTTCTCCGCATGTAATTTCTAAATCACAGTTTTGCGGCCCAGCGCAGCGCCGAGCTTCTGCTCAGGTGTGAAAAAGGGTGCCTGATGGATGGCGTGTTTGTCTTTGGACTCCGCAGCAAGATGCCTTTCTGTTTAGCTAAGAACAGAGACGCCCTGTTGTGTCAACAAGGCCAGATTTATTATACAGTAGGAATCATTATTCTGCACTGTTGTGGAATGTGTGGGAGAGGAGGCTCGCTGTTAAATGTTACTGTAGAAATTTCTCAAAGATTTACTGAGGATTTTATCTGCACTGTAACAGAAAATGTGCTGCATATTGTGTGACTATAACTGTATTGAGTTGCACTATAAATCTGTGTGGTGTGAATTGTGCAGTATGCAAAGAGTGACACCCATTGATGAAAACATGTCAGGAAAAAAAAGTTGGTTGGTCACCGTTGGAGTCTAGTAAACTACTGAGGATTAATAGTGCAGCACATGATATTATGCCACCCTCTGTGTGAATAGTATCAGAAAACATTTTCCTGTAACAATCCTAGGAACATTTTAAGTAATAATGTACATCTTCATATTAATAAATGTATTTTGCTACTCTCTAGTCATTAGTCAATAATTTATATTATTGTAAGTGCATAGTGTCTGGTAGGTCTTTTCCTTGAAAAAGCCTCTGCCACATAGGAAGTGATGCTTTTTAGCTTTGTGACAGATGCAACAGCAGTTTGTTTGGGATAAGGAGAAGGAGAGCTGGGTAGCTCATATTAACAATAACCACCATGGCTGAGCAGGCAAAAGAAACAGAAATGTCACCTTCATCAAGCAGAAAATCAAATGACAAAGCCATCACAGTACCATCCACTAAATGACAGATGACCTTTGGGCATTGCAGCACAAAAACACGACAGTTATGACCGCTTAGCACCAAACATATCACCAAAATATTTAAAAAGTGCAAAAACAAAACAAAACAAAACAAAACTTTGCAGATTATTATTTTAAATTATGCCCCAAGGTTTGGTGAGGGGTCTTTGTTTGAGAATTTGAAATAGATGATATGTGTTTTCATGGCTACTCTGTCTTTCCTCAGTTGAGTGCTGCTGACACTTAGTGGACACTGGTGTACAGTACAGCACAATTAGTCTCCTCAGGACATTCAGTAAACTGAATATCCTCAACAAAAACTCGCTGTCACAGTGAGTGTTGAAATTCAACACAATTCTTTGGTTTTCAAGTACAGTTTAGTATGGTACATATATTAGTGAGATTTATGAATTGAGTTGAGAGTTTGCAGATTGGTAATATATTTATTGAAATGTGTTTTGAGAGCACATTCCCTTATCCTAACACTATCCCTAACCCTGACCTTAACCCTAAACCATCCAAGGCTGCCCTCAGAACACATTCCAATAAATATAATATCAATCTCCTCAGAGTTTTGGCACTCACTTTTGAAGAACTACAGCGACACCTGCTGGCCAAATTACTTCATAGAATTAATCTCATACAAGATATTGGGCCATGTAAAACCTGTGGATTACAAGAGTGATGATCAGATGAAAAATAAGATCAGACTTGTCCTCTGATCTGAGCACCACTCTAGTACTATAATATGGAACAATCTAGACCTATATAAGGTGCAAAATCTGCCAAGTGGAGAGGGGGAAAAATTCCACTATTAATAAAAAAAAGAAAAAGATAACAATAATAATAATAATAATTGAAAAAAAATCTATTTCCACTGAACGGATTTATCTAAACATGGTGCTACTATGGTTTCTCCCATATGTCAAGCGAACTGCATTATCAATATATAAATGTGCATGCTGCAATCATAGCGCATGTTTCATCAGACGCATCTTGACCCTGTTACAGTAATGCACTCCATAACAATGTGTCGTTTTAGTTCATGTAAAATAAAAAAAAAAGGGGGAGGTCTATTTTCGGATCCTAGTTAAGCAGCGGATTTGGTAATATAGAGAAGATATGTAAAGTTGATATAAAGGTGTATGAGTAGGCTTACATAGGATTTAATCGTTTTTTTAACATGAGATCTATGTGTAGTTTCTGCACATAAAACACGGATGTTTTTTTTTCAGACACACTGCATAAGTGAAAAGGTATGCACACATTTATTTTCTCCAGATGGTGTACTGCATATCTACAGAGTACACACACTAGAAACCAAGCTCTTAAATGTAAACGTGACAGATAGCATGGATTACATTACCGTAAATATCATAAAAGCTTACACTGTAGACTTCACTGGTTTCAATTGTCTCCATCACCAGACATTCTCCTGGTCTTGCCAGAACAATATGGATTTCTTCAGCAAAAGAAATGTAACAGTAAAAACTCAGGCTTCTTTTCTGCTCACCTTCATTAGTTCTGATGGTGCTGTGGTTTTGGAAAGAATCTTAATATGGTTTTAGTCCATCCATCACTTACTTACCCGCGGATCCCTTCTCAACCATCTGTACCCATTCAGTTGTTTTATTAGAAAAATGTTAACATGATGTTTTATGCCAAAGGGACATGAGGCAGTCACTGAAAATGGCTCGTCTATCTTGAGTACAAACCAGGCAAGGCAAACAAGGTTCAAATCTCACTGAACAAAAATTGACGTAAAATTGCTCATTTAAACAGATAGATTATTATTTCAAAATGTTTAATCATAGCCTTTATTTTGACTGTGTTCACCTGGAATGTGGCACTAAATACTACTATAGCATTCAATGCATTTTGGTGGACGCATTGCATTATGTTCAAAAGTATGTATCTCCATATTCCATGTGCTACTTCAACTAATAAGTAAAGTAACAACATTATTTTGAAAGGAGTAACGACTAATAAATTCTGGGTAACAAGCCCAGACACGATGGGAGAGGGTCAATCCAATTGCGAGTGCTGCTTTCAGGTACTGTCGGAAATATTTAGCTGCACAGAATACTGACAACAACGCTCCACCTACATAAACACACTCATAAGGGAAGGCTGGGATTTTGAAAGATGACCCATTTGTCAAGATGTGATCTTTAGAGGTCAAACAGCTTGAAGCCATCTCAATGAGGACTATAATGCATATCATTATTATCAAGTAGACTATTGTTTGGCATCCTGTTTCGATAATTGATATTTTTCATGTTTATGCACTCTAACTGACAAGAGCTGCTAATCAGCTGGAAATACTGATTGGTCTAGAGTAGCCTGCCATGTGCCATGGCAACCAGAGGTATGTAGGTTTTCATTCAGACCAAACACTGCACCAGGAGATTTCACTGATAACACAACTTGTTCACACCTGACCTGAGCCATGCAGGTGCATCACCTCCCAAGGAGACATTTGTACGTCGGTGTACAAATGAACACTGGATGTCTAGGATGTCCACTGGTTTGTAGGGAAACATTTTGTTGGTGGGAAGGAGAGAGGTTTTAGTTGGCCAGAGGAGCTGGGTAGACACTGCTAAAATAAAACATCTCTCCATGACAACTCAATGTTTGAAAACTACACCCACTTCTTTGCTGTTAGTTGAGGCTATGCTTTTGCCAGCTCCCCAAAGTAAAACTCCATGCCAAGAGGAAAGTGCAGAGACATTTTGCCAACAAAAGGGACTGTTTTAATGGCCCTTCACCCATGTAGAAAGAAAATGAATCAGAGGCGATTGTGCATTTCGATCACGTGTGACTGTACCTTCATCCAGGGAGAGGGAACTAATCATTGAAATCACTTGTATTGTTTGGTTGGAATGAAATCCTGCAGAATTGCTGACGTCACTGGCACATATAGTTGTCTATCCCTGGCATAAGTTAGAGCAGTGCTTCTCATTCCCGGTCCTCGGGACCCAGAGAACTGCTGGTTTTCTATCCTACCAGGAAGTTAATTACATTCAACTGGCATCCCAGCTGTAAATCACTCACAGATTAGTTGGCTATAATGAAAAGCAGCAGGGGTCTGGGTTCAAAGGACCAGGGCTGAAAACCACTGGCTTCATATTGCTGCACAGGACATAATTTAGGCCTGCATCATTGCTGGCAGACTAACAAGTATAGTGGAATAAATATCTTTGGGCTAATACATGCACCTAAGCCATTTCCAGCCATTGTATTCCACTATTACCTTCCTATTTTATTTGATTGTTTTCATTTTATTTTACTTTATGCTATTTATTGTACCGTTTTACTAATTGATCTTGTTTTATTGTTACCCTCTTTGGGCACTTATGGTGTTAGCATTTATTTTACTAGTGTGCTCCACTTATGTCACTTATACTACTGCATATTTATATTAAAACACTTGAATGATGATGTGATTTTAAGTCAAACGCAATCGAAAGTCGGGGCTTACTATGAGCAACTGAATGTAGCACAGGCTCCGCTAGGAATGCCGCTGCGCCTTTTTTACAAAGTTTTCGGTCACTCATCCGGCGTGAGAGGAGGTTCTGTACGTGGCAACTGAAACCCCCTCGATCCTATTCCTAACCCCCGAGTGGAATTGCGCTTACAGTTAAAGGTGTGACTTTAATCTCCTCAAACCAGAAAAATAAAGGTAAGATGTTGTTATATATTACTTCATTTAGCTACTCAAGCCTTTGCTCTCTCAACAAAAGCGGCTGCATGTTGCTGTCCAAACATGCTGGGATGGTTGTCAATAACACCTGGGTCTAACAGTTTTTGTTAGGGTGAACATGTGTTATTTGAAACTAGGTTTTTGTACCGAAATTGTGAAGTAATGAGGACGGGCTCCATGCTTCTTCTGTGCTTGTCTTAACCTCCAGCTTCTCTCTGTTACGATGTTATATGACTCAGTACAAGGATAGTGTGGATACAGTGTTGTACCGCGAAAATGGGGAAGTTTTAAAACTTTGCGTGAACTTTGTGCCAAAGCATCTTAGTATTGCCCAAGACATGTTCATGTTCAGATTTAAAAAGGGGAACTTATCTATTTTTTTTGTACATCAAAGAGATTTCATTTATTTGAGTTGTTAAAGCATAGAAGTGAAGCTTACAGGACGTCCAGAGGACCCGAACAGCTCCAGTGCTCTATGTTTCTAGAAACGTCTGAGTTGGGCTGACGCCACTGGTGCTGTGGTCCAGCTGGAGATGAGAGGAGCAGACATGGGGGCAGTCGGGCGAGGCCCAAAGGCTTGCTGTTGTTCTCACCCATGTTATCATGGAAACACCGAAAGACTTCAGCGTTTAAAAAAAGAGTAAAAAGTCAGATTTAGTCTTTATTTTAAATATTCTGTGGAGTGTAGCTCAACAAGCATCAACGATTTCAGTTGTTCATAATCAAAGCAACAGAAGGATAGAGGCCACTGGCTATTAGGGCTGAGCAATTAATCAAATAATATCAAAATAGCAATATGGCCAAGTTTAATATCCAAATCACAAGAGCTGCAGTTTTTAGATTAAGATGAAATGCATGCGAAAATGATGAAATATTGTGGAGCTACAGAGATGGCTTGTTGTACAAATCACACTCTCTAAATGCAAGAAAACGTTTGTTTGCTACAGATCACAGCAAAATCTCACAATCATTTTATTTTTTTTCTTTGACCATATTGTTCAGCCCTCCTGGCTACATCCACCCTGAGCAAACAGTCCAAAATGTTCAGTCCATTGTGCCAGTCCCACTACTAAGGGTTGCATGCAAGCAAGGTATTGGTGCAGTGCCATGGTTTGTATGGAATACAATAGCATTGATTGGATGCGACAGGCAGCCAATGCAGTGAGTACAAATGGAAGTCAACAAATGGGGGGATGTCATGAAACTGTCAGCTGTGATTAGGCAGTTGAGTAGGTGACCGACAGTCACTCTGAGAGAAAGATGTCTCTCTCGAAGATACAGAGTGTCGTACAGATCATTTATTACTATGACAAAATGTTCCTCTTTTTCTCTCACTCTCCCTTTCTCTTCTCTTTAATGTTGTTGGCAGCGTCTTGCCTAGTTATATCTTTTTACCATAAACATTGGAGAGGTGCCTATCTACATGCAGTCGTTCATGTTTATTGTAACATTCATAAATCTTTTTTTTGTTAAACATGATTTATTAGAGCCTTCCTTGTTGCCATAACAGAAGAATTTTGTTATAGCATGCTGTGTCTGCACATAAATACTTGTCTGTGTGTGTGCGTGTGTGCGTGCGTGTGTGCGTGTGCATGTCCATATGAATGCTTGCTTATATTAGCTAGTACATGTGTTTAAGAGCCAGAGATTCCAAACTTTGAGCTTCTCTGTCTCTTCATGTTAATGAACGGCCTGAAATGAACCAGACTGTATAAACAGATTGAATTCTTCAAACAGAGATGAACCTCTGTCAGCATCCCAGCGCGGGACAATGGAGTGCAGCTGATGCTACCACAGTCTAGCAGCCACGTTTGGGATGTTTGGCTGCCAGACGGGTGGGTGTTAGGCTGAAAATACTCAGGGATGTATACGTCACACAGTGGCGAGCATAGGCTCTCTCAGGGGGTGGGGGAGAACATTTCGAAGAGGTCTGGCCCTCATAGTAAAATAGACATTTTAGATATTTTAAGGTGTAGGTTGCCACACCTCGCTGGAGAGAATTTTTTAGCTCTCATGGCTTCTGAAACAAATTTTCTCCACTTTGTTATCTTCACAAGGCCTGCAGAAATCTTGGTTGAAAGGTTGTTAACCTGCTGCCATACTGAGGCTTGTTATGCATTTCTATACATTCCTCTATGATAATTTATAGTTTGCAGGCTGAGTTGAACTATGTTAAAAATGCTCACCTCTGTTGAGTAAGAGCAGAAAGAGGAGGTCTCATTCTGGTACTCTTGGTAAACATATACCAATTTGACAATTCTGAGTCAATTAAATTTTGTCAAACCGACCATGAAACTGAACCATTACACCCCTTAAATCAAAGATATTTCACCATTGTAAATGCAAACTTCACTGATGCATATTTGTGGGACAAAATTAGCTTTTCTTTAGCAAAATAAATAGAACGTCTGAATTATATGGCTCATTCAGATGGATATAATTAAAAGTTTTCAGTTTGCTTTCATATCACCCAGTTCATGTCTTAGATCCAGTTGACAATGCACTGAAAAGGGGGTTTGCAAAATAAACATATGAGGTAGGTAAGTTACTAATGTGACCTGACTGTAGAAATGATTTGAATCTTTAGCCTACGGTCAAATTACTTCCTGAAAGGTAAAGAAAGACAAATTTCGCCATAGAAAATGGGCAGCATTCCCCTTTAATGTCTCTGATGCTTTGAGGTGTTCAGAGTTGGAATGTGTTGCAGCACAACATCAGGTGGCTCACAGATGATGCAAAAGACTCATCTTTACTTCCTCTACAAATCAGATTATACTCGAGTGGCTGATCACTTGCCTCATGTTAAGAGTGAAGCTGATGAAAACTGCTAATACCAAACACTCACCAATCAGGAAAACCCTTATGAAGCTATTAAGTATCAAGTATCTAAATATAATATACAAACATAAATATAAATATGAATTAAATTAACATCATGCTATACTGCCCATTAGGTCAAAAATATTGTATAAATCCCCAAATTACAAAAAGATTCACGACAGTTCCGTTCCTCCACCAATATAACTTGAAACTCACAGACCAATGGCTAAACAAAGCTAATGCAAATGTGTCACAGAAGTTTGAGTTCAAACCTGAAATTGTTTTGTTTCTGAGGAGAGACATTAGTTCAGTCTGACAAGCAGGACTGTCTCAGCATGTTCACAGCCTGTAGATATGTTCCTGTGTATGCATGTATGTGCGTGCGTGTGTGTGTGTGTACATGTATGCATTTGTTTGTGAATTCAGATGCATATGTGGCTGTTTGTGTTGGTGTGCGTTGCTGTTTGCATGAGTGTACCTGTATGTGTATGTCTGTGTGTTACACACCGGTCCAACGCACTGATTAATATCAGTAATACCTGTTTAGCATCAACCATTCCAGATTTATCTCCGTGTAGTCGTTACAGACTGTAGGTCTGTAAGCTGTTTGAAAGAATGTGAAAACTACTTTTTTTTTTTTCCAGGCGACTCCCATTCATCATAAACACATTTACCTGTTTCCTTCTCTGCAGTTGTATTGTCATGATAAGAGAACATCGTCTTTGATGACGATACTACATCTAATATCTAAAAATCCAATATTACACCCATACTAGGGTTGTTTGATTCAGAGAAGATCAAGTATCACAATATCTTTGATCCAGTGGCAATAGTTTGATCATATTGTAGGGGGTATTTTCAAGTTTTTACACACAAGAGATTTTTGAAAAGTAATCATTAGTAAAGTTAATATTATGACCAAGCAGGTAGATGTCCAAATGAAAAGACAGCTAGATCAGTCTAAAAAGTTCAGAAAATTTGCATCCCTGTACTGTAATGCAGCACAAATGCAGTGAGCTTAGTCTGTCCTTTAAGGTGGACGCGCTGTATTTCTGTGTTGTAACCTGCATTCTGCCCAAACTGAACAAGGGATGAAATTTAACAACTTCCCCAGCTGACTCTTGTCTGACCCAAGACAGCTGCTGTGTGACCAAGCCAGGTTTCTCTTTTTGGATATGCTGTCAGTGGAGGTCCAACAGAACAGAGGAACGAGACTAGTACAGATGGTGGTGATTTTACTTACTGAGTAAACTTTTCCTGTTTTCACAGTTGGTCAGAAAAGTGTTGGTTTTGGTCCCTATTAAATCCCCCCATCACAAACCTTGGATCCTGACTGCTGTGCCAGACAGCATGTTAGGCTGGTTTGCAGCTCCCTTAAATTAGTGGACAGGACTCTCTGACTGATACTGGCTTTTTGGGGCCAATGTCCATATTGACATTTGGGAGTAAAAAAATTTTCAATAATAATAATATTTTGGCCAATATTTTTAGTACATAAACACTCACATTTGAAGCAAGAGATCATCAAATTTGGTAAGTGAACAGGCCTGGTTAAAGTAAATATATGAAATGGAGATTTGATATTATACAGTTTAACAATCAATGTCTTAGGATAAGAACAGGCCAGATGCACTTTACAGTCAGCAGAATGTGAGGGGTGCCACGCTGTGTCTTTTTGTTGTTGCTTGGTAACTTGTCAAGCAGCACTGCTGAGCAAAGATCAGTTTGATCAACCTTTATCTATAGTTGGGCCCAAGATCTGTAAGATGCAGACCAACTCCAGGGAAACCACCTCACCAGCTGAGTGTCTGAGCATCTGCAGGTAGACATTGTTACATTGTTACTATATTAACAAGAGGTACCTAACTGCTACTTTGTAACAGTTTATAAAGATACATCTAACTGTTACTTTGTGATGTGCCAGGCTACAGAGATTAAATATTATTGTCAATGTAAAAATAGTGTTGCTGTTGACAGTGGAACCCAACTAACCCTATTTTTTCTGCCCTAACAATTAAATTAACTGGTGGGGAACAAATTAACAAAATAGACATCGTGGCCCATGTTCTAAAATATTGTGTATTCCTGTAATTTATTGCATTTAGGTGACAGTAGAGATATTGGTGAATATTTTGACAATAGGCTGCCGTCAGTGTGTATTATTTACATTCAATAGAAACATCAGGAAAGGGTTTGGACTTCAGAAGAGTTTGTAAACACAACAGTCCAATTTTCAGGAATGCGACGTGGGAGTAAAAGCCTGCAACAACAGGCAAAGACAGTATTTAGGCACTGGCACATACAGGTTGTAAATTACAAGAGGGGGGATTTAGTTCTGCCATCTGCATTTAAGACTGAGGTAGTGGCTGTCTGATCTGTAGACACAAACACTCAATGTTGTTAACTCTGCTACTGTGTGTGGTATTATAGCTGTAAATCCTAGAACTGGAATGCAAGGGTCAGAACAAATGCTGGACTGCTGGAAACCTCTGATCCTTTCTTTCCTGCAAAATAATTCTTTGGTTTGTGGGTCTTAATATCTGTTAACATCTGCACCTTTCTTCCATATCACATTATGAGTTTTCAGGTTGTTGTTACTCTATTTTTAGCTTTGAACTCACCTTTCACTTCATTTTGTGTTTGACTCTGTTTGGCTGGGAAGTCAGAGGAACTGTATACTGGACCTAGGAATGTATGGGAATGCAGGATCTTAATTTACAGGGACATCTCGTACCTTGTAAAGCCATTTCACATCCCAGCTCCAATAATGCCTGCTGTTAGTAAATACCATTTGGCATGGTTGCCCTGGTTGTTTGTCCAATTGAAAGCATCCATTTGTCACAAACAAGTCAAATTCTACACACTACACTATGTTTAAGCTTGGATGAAGTTGTTTCAGTTATATTTACCGTGATTTGTCACACATTCAGAATCAGAATCCGATTTTGCAAAATATAGCATTTTCATGGCTTACTGGCTATTGAAATTGCAGTGATGATTGTTGCATTTTTATCAGTTATTTTGATGTGGTTCAGAATTCCTTGTTGCATATCAGAGAAAATCATACATTTGATCGGGGATGCCACCGATTGATCAGGTCGTCAGCTGAAAGATATTGTAAATAGGTCATCTGAGTGTCATTTCAATCTCATAATCACGTAATAAGCCCATGTTTGTTATTTGTAATATGCAGTTAGCCTGTCAGCATCGGCCCCAAAAATGAATTTTTACACCCCTGCATTGTATTGAAATTGACAAAACCCATACCCACCATTGTCGACACAGTGAAAAAGAATTGATACAGAAGTGGTCTCTACATGCTTTACAGACATAGTTGATTTCATAATCACAAAATTGAGGGGGGGAAAAGATCTCGTGGGAATTTTTTTTTGGAACATTGTACCTCTTGCATCCCTCTTTGTACACTGTTGACTCTCTTAATGTGAAGAACAAGTTTCCCTCGAGGCTGATGATTTCACTGCTGTCTTATTCACAGCAGGCCAGACTAATAGAGATGCGTCATATTTTGCTTACATGCCTCCTTAGCCTCCCTGTTCTCTGGAAACAGATTATGTTATGACTGCTGATGGATATCTTAATCTTGGAAAGCTGGAGGTGTCACACTGTCCTCTTAAGAGGCTCGAGCTTAATTGTTTTATTGGCTAGATTAACTTTGTGATAACTCATTTTGACAAAGAAAAAAAAGTGAGTAGGAGTTTTTCAGCAGGTAATAAATTGAGAGATGATTTTTTTTAATCCTCTGAGCAAAGTCTTCACTGTGTTATTACCACACCAACAATTTAGCTCAATTTTCTGCTTCAGAGGGCCTCAGTAAACTGTGGATTAGATGCTACTGGAGACAGAGAACTGTGTGCATGGGTCTGCGCACGTACATGGAAGTATGGGTGTGTGTGTGTGTGTGTGTGTTGGGGGGGGTTATGTTAAACACAGGCGACAGTAAACAGCCATCACGAAGGAATGATGTGGTGAAGCAGAATCAGACAAAATTCAGGAGGAGAAAGTAGAACAGCATTGTCTGTAACCTAAAATCATAACAGTTTTGGTCGCTGTGCTGGACTGTGGACAGTGGACCTCTGCCACATGCGGATTTTATTGTCTCGTCTTCTTTTTCTCAGCTTTTGCTCTGCTGTTGGCTCTTTGGAAGTTCACAGAAAATTCACAGTCCTTATTTCTTTCCCTGTCGATTGAAGGGGACAATAATCACTGAAAATAAAATGGCAACATATAACAAATAAATCAGAATCGATCTAGTTTACACAGCTTTTAAAACTGGAACTAGCTGCTAATTTTGCTGTGGACAGCACTCCAATTTATATTTTATGTGCCACGCAAACATTTTGAGCTTGAAATGTCTGCGCAGCATATGAAGGAAACAGATCTGTAGCTAGTTATAATGAGAGCAACGTTGCCATTTAGAAAGTCAATGACTTGTGAGCTTCCTCAGAGTGAGCTCTTTGGTTTATAATTTTGTTGAATGGACCCATGTCTGGGTTATATTTAGTAGAGGCCTGAGTCATGAACATTTCTCATTAGGCATCTGACGGCCATGTTGAAGTCAGATAGAAGCTAGAGCAGAGCAGTGAGAAGAGGAGGAAGAGCCATTGACTTCGTTTGGGAACTATATGAAGATTACTGCATTTTTTTAACCTCATTATTACAAAATGATTCCTACTTTTGTCTCCTAGTTCCTCCTGCAAGGTCCAAACTGGAGGAAAGAATTAGAAGGGGACATTGTTATCACAGGGCGGTATAGGTCTGTGATTAGGATCATGATATACTGTATGCATGTTAAGAGTGTAAATAATGTGTATGTGTATAGCATGTAGATGTGTGTGTGTGTGTGTGTGTGTGTGTGTGTGTGTATGTGTTAAACAAGAAAGAAACACAAACAATCCAACCAACAGACAAACAAACTCTGCCTTTGTAATACCCCGGTTTTGGCACTGAGTGATGCCATTTCTTCTCTTTATTCTTTCTTCACGGGATGAGAGCGTAGAGGGCGATGAGGCAGCATGCTTCCCAGCAGGCAATAATGACCCATTTAGAGCGAACCCAGTGGAAACTATGAATACACAACATTGTTAGACCTCCAGCTAATACAGCAAGGAAACACAGCATCATAAAACAGCTGCCTGGGGTCTGGCTCACTTCACCTATCATGTATGTGTGGTTAAAGATTCAGTATGACATCTTCGTTCGTTTCTTGCCTGTATGGAAGCAGAGCGTAGTGTGTGTGTTAACAATGGAAAGAGATGTGGTTAAATTATTTGTTACAGTGTGATCGATGTTACACAAACTTTGAATGAATGAAGCCTCTTGTGACTTTTGCATAGCTTGTATCAAAGAGTGTGAGAAGTATCGCAGTGTGTCCAAAACACTTAAACATGTAAATCTGCAGCTTTACACAGACACAAACTGGTTAAAGTCCGCTTATTTGGTCTACACGCTCTGTCTGTATAAAGGGCTGATGATGAAGTATCCTGTCTGTATACTGGAGTATGTTTAGCAGCTCGAAAATGTAATCAATTTGATGGTAATTTGTTGTGTCATGATGTGATTGTGGCTGTAATTACAGGTGACTGAAAGAGGCAGCATGGGGAAGTTCCTGTCTTTAGTCTCCTGGGCTCTGCTCTGCTGCTGCTGGACCGCACAGGCAGACATCTTCACCTCCATAGGTAAATATCCATCAAGATCCATCATGAAGGATTTTTTTTAACATTTCAAATAACAAGTGCTTCCTGCTTTCATTTGGTCCAATGTGGGAGTTCCTTATTTTATTTAGCTACAAAATCCCTTCTGATCCCTTGCGCATCAAAAGTAATAAGGAGGGAAATGGAATTAGCATGTACAGCTTCAAAGCGTATTTCACAATAGTTGTTACCATCATTTTTACAATAGTAATATAATAGTGCTGTGTAGTTAATGAAAATCTCTATTATTTTGCTAGAACTTGTTAGCACAATTAGGAATCTCAATTATTTATTCATCTCAGTGATATTAGGTGGAAGTAGTTTCACAGCACTTGATGCACTTTGTAAGCCATCTTGACCAAGTGTCATTAAATGATTCACTCTTGCTTCAACGTGGCAATGTTTTATAGACAATGAGCTCACAAGACAGTTTTACATGAACCTTGAAAGCTTTTATAACCTGTTGTTACCTGTCCATTTAGCAAGTGTTGCAGTATATCTCAAAAGCACACATCATGGGTATACAGGGAGACTCACCGCTGCAGGGAGGCATGGACACAGACCGTCACACTGGACAGCTTTAAAAAATAATAATTGTAATAATAGACTAATAATAGACTGCAATATTCAACACATTTGCACATTTTTTTTTTCAAAGTTACTCAGCGATTGTGCCCACTGCAGATTACATGTTATCTTAGATTAATGTAATTTGCTGCAATGTAGTGTAGTTCTGGATCAAGAATGCATCCTGGCCATGAGGATTTAGTGAGGATTTAAAAGAAGGAAGTGGTGAGCTTTTCCTAAATTAAGGAAGCCACTAGACTCTGCACATACACTTAGCTGGTTCAAACTTCAAGATGGTCAACTAATTCCTTTAATCTAATCCGTATGTTTAATTTATTTGCAGAGCACTAAAACACAAAAGCAAAATAGATATCAAATTGATGGTAGAGTGCGTACCACATGTTCATATTGTTAATGCAGCGGCCTGGGTTCAATTCTGACTCACACCCTTTGCTGCATGTCAACACCCCCCACCCCACCCATTCCTCTCTGAGTTGTACAGATACAGAACCCCAAAAACCACATTAAATAGAGCAAACAACCAAAAAATTGCAAGTCTATTTGCATTTTCTGCAATGTCCTTCCTTCATCTAATCTGTGAATAAGTGGAACTAACACAATTCATTTGCACAAACTGCCTCTGAATAAGTTTAAAACTAGACCCATAAGCCTGCACTCCATTAGTTGATGTAATCACTGTAATAATATAGTGGGTTTTTTTTTTTTTTTTTTGGCTAATGAGTCATGCTGGCTGCATGCAAAAACAATGAAGCTGTTTCACTGCTCCTCTTCCCTGGCAACAGCTACGAGTTCATCACGGTTGAGCGTTTCCATGGAATTGTTTACTGTGCACACTGCAGCAGCAGTGACATCCCCAGCCTCTTCTCAAAGGCTCATGGGTAAAAACCCCACCGTGGTTTGTTTGGAGTGTTAATATACAATCCAGGCTTCAGAGTTTATGGGTGAGGATTTTTCCTTACTCAAGCAAAGTCTGAGGCAGAACGGTCTTACCAAAAGCACCAAAGCAAAGTGCAGCACATATATAACTTCCTTGTGTTATGATTCTCTGATTCTCTTTTTTTATTTGTTGGATATACAAACAGCAAATACAGGGTATCCACTGGGCATTTCCTTCATTACACTAATGCATAGATTATGCATCATCTCTCTCTCTCTCTCTCTCTCTCTCTCTCTCTCTCTGTTTGTGTGTGCAGGCCAGATGACAGACCTCATTTACACAGAAAAGGAGCTGGTACAGTCTCTGAAGGAGTACATAAAAGCAGAGGAGTCCAAACTAGCTGCTGTCAAAAGGTACATTCAGAAACCTTATCACTCCTTCCATGGGCTTCCTTGTAACTTGCCAAAAATGTTGATGATGGCCTGTTGCCATCACAGTGCCACTGACAGGCCAAAGCATGTGCATGTGACATTGTGATCTTGAATCCAATCTCTATCATGTTGTGCCCTTTCCTGTCATGTTCCACTTGTGCAATGTCAAACAGAGATGCCAATGAAGCTCTCCAGCCACTGAAAAATCAACTCAAATCTGATTACTAAATGATTACTCAGCAAGAAGGAGGCAGCCCTATGTGGATTGTTCCTTAACAGTAACAATGTTTTAACTGTCCTTCTACAGTGGTGGTATACTGTATATCCGTATGAGGCCATGCTTTTTTCTCAGCTGGCACTGTATTTTTTGATATGGTGCTTATCTAAAACCAGATTTTACAAGATGCTTAACTATTAATTAAAACAAGAAAGAAAAATTTAAGAAAATTAAAGAAAAAAATAAAACATTTATCCAAAAATAGATTTAACACAGTGCTTAACAGTGAATTAAAACAAGAAAGAAAAAAGTACATACAATAAATAAAAAAAAAAAATTAAACAAAATATAAACTAAGCTGCATCTGCTCTGATTGGTCGACTGACAAGTGAACGTCTTGGGTTGTTTTTCGGAAAAATTGAACTTGTTTCAACTGAAAAATGCTGATGGCAGTGCTTTTTGGCATCGTTTTTTTAGAGTGTCTGCTTTCTGAGCATGTCATAGCTGCTTCCCATAGCACTCCATGTAAAAAAAAAAAAAGATAAAAGATTAGGGAAAAAAAAAAAGGTCTTGCAGCTGTGAACATGGCCTAAGGGGGACTTTAACAGTAGCAGCAACACTTCCTCTGCCTCTCTTCTAGTTGGGCCAACAAACTAGACACCCTGACCAGAGTGTCCACCTCTGACCCCGAGGGCTATCTGGCCCACCCTGTCAACGCCTACAAGCTGATGAAGAGGCTCAACACAGAGTGGTCTGAACTGGAGAGCCTGGTGCTTCAGGACCCCTCTGATGGTAGGGGAAATAGGCGTCTATGTGCATGTGTGTGTGTGTATGTGTGTGTGTGTGTGTGTGTGTGTGTGTGTGTACATGTGTGTGTTGGCGAATAGGTGTTAAGTATG
>OMKZ01054516.1:22537-46591 GCA_900302535.1 Neoniphon sammara
TCTGAACTGGAGAGCCTGGTGCTTCAGGACCCCTCTGATGGTAGGGGAAATAGGCGTCTATGTGCATGTGTGTGTGTGTATGTGTGTGTGTGTGTGTGTGTGTGTGTGTGTGTGTTTGGAAGGATCTGGTCTTACTTCTGGTTCCAAGTTCCTCCCACATTAACAGAAAGAGAGCACAGGCCGTCACTTTTCAACTGCAGCTGTTCCTCATCACAGCATATTTTGGCCATGTTTTATGCGCCTGCGTGTGTACATGTGTGTGTTGGCGAATAGGTGTTAAGTATGTTTGCTGGTGCATTTTATTTGTGTGTGTGTGTGTGTGTGTGTGTGTGTGTCATAAAAGAAAGTTTGTATACGTGGCCATGAGAGAGAGAGAAAGAGAGAGGGAGAGAGAGAGAGAAAGAAAGGGGGAGAGAGAGGGAGAACCTGGAGCTTTTTCAGTTAAATGCAGACTCATGTATTTACATTGATATTACATTCTCTGAGTACCAGAGAGCTGCAGGAATCATACAAAATAAATATTGAAAATTTCTCATCCACTTTTGAGATTTTTTTTCCCCTTTCTGAGACAGGGGGCCGAGCAACAGATGGTGATATCTGTGTGATAAACTGAAAAGGAATGTGGAGGAGTGCTCCAGATAAAATTTTGCCAGATCACAGTGTTCGTTAATGTTAGTGGTCCACAGGACTCTGCCCTAAATTTTCCTGTAAGCAGAGTTAGCATCTGAAATCCTTAAGAAGATGCCATAGATTACAATTTTTATGTGGTAAAATTGTTATCTGGTCAAAGTGGTGGTCAAATTGTTGTTCATTAATATTATTTTTTTTTTACACTGAAGACATTTTTGGTGCGATGCATTCCTTGCTGCAGTGTTGTCCCAATGCATTTCCATGAGATGATCTAGAAATCAAATCAGTGTATCCGGTACTGTGATGTCTTATTCCTGCTGGCATTGTAAAATGAGTCACTTCCTGTACACCAGAGGATTTTCCAGGGAAAATAAAACACTACAAGACACTGTGTTACAAAATCAAATGTAAAAGCTTACACATGAGTGTTGCAGATTAAGACTTTAACCTTAGGTTTATTTCATGTTATTACAGCATATAAAATTACTTTGTATTATCCCCTGGCTTATTTGGTTTGTCACTGATTAACTTATTTATTTTCCCTTTACATCGCCCACTTCTCTCTTTCACTCTCCCTCTTTCTGCAGGGTTCATCTCCAACATGTCGGTGCACAGACAGTATTTCCCAGACGAGGAGGATGAGAAGGGTGCAGCCAAGGCATTAATGCGTCTCCAGGACACTTACAAGCTGGACTCTGAGAGCTTCTCCAAGGGAAAACTGCCAGGTAACTCCGGCAACACCCCTGGAGAGTCTCCATCGGTTGTGTTTGTGCGAGAGAGAATCAAAGTATTGGGAGAGGTAGAGTAGTACAGCATGTATGTGAAAGAGAAAGAGAGGAAGGAAAGCTGCTTCCACCCGTAGTTTTTTTCAACTGGTGTATATTTGTGTGCTTGTACTTCTCTCTTTGTAAGCTTTGAAATGAGGAAGTTTTTTCAAAGTGAGGTCATTTTGGCCAGTCCTCACTTATTCAAGGGGTTCAGGTTAGGGTAAGGGTTATGCTTCAGGTTATTTAAGGTCAATTTAGGGTTAAGACTCGGATTTAGGATTAATGCTGGAGTAGGCCCCAGAACTCGTAACACTGAGCATAATCCTTTCGCCAAATATGGTATCATACTTATTTTCTCATGGCGTTTTCACATCATCCCTGGCACGGTCTGTGATTAAAACTTGGATGTTTTTATCTTCACATTTCTCTCTTAAATGGGATGGATCCTTTGAATTCTGCTGCCACGCTCCAACCAAAGTAATTATTTTGATAACTAAAAGCTAACACTCCCAGGCATGTAAAGTACGTCACAGCTGGCTGATCTGTAGCCAGATAGCCAATTTACAACTAGAATCATTGCAGTTTGCAACTGAGCCATTGAAAATACCTGGTTTTCTAGCTTCCACATCCATTTCTTTAGCCCATCTGTCGTCTGCGCCGTCCTTAGAAATGTTTAATGTCGCCACTAGGAGGCTCCACTATCGTATATCTGATTAAAGGCAGTCAGTAAGATAGTAAGACAGAAAGTCATGTGACATTCTACGTCTTCCACCTTAGTGGGGTCACAGCATTTGCCGACACATTATGAAGTGGTGCATGTTTTATCTTTATCAGATTATCTCCCTTCGAAGAAATAAGAGTCTCCCTGTATTAACCTAAGGCCAATGGAAATAAGGAAAAACGAGAAGAAAAATGAATGATGGGAATGAAATTAGTCAGTGAAATGTTATAGGATTATGGTACAAGTGTGTGTGTGTGTGTATGGGGTGGGGTGGGGGACATGGGTGTGTATGCATAAATGAAAAAGAAAAAGTTAATAAAAAGAGGGAGAGCTCTCTTGAGAAGGTGTGTGAATGTGTACTTGCATGTTTCTGCCTGTACGCTTTATTGAATGAGGCACATGCCTGTTTTTGCACGTCGTATAACTTTATCACTTGACAGTGTGCTGGCATGCCATGGAATCCAACTCTGTGAACATACCTGTCCATCAAACACAGCAATATGTATACCAAAGAAATGTCAAATAAAATTTACAAATTACATGTCTTTTGACTCAAGGTGGAAGTGTAATCACAAAGTTTACATTTTAGCTGACACTTTTCTCCAGAGCAGCAGCGACACTACAGGATACATGTCTGCAGGGAACCAAGCTTTGGCCATTTGCCACCTTCAACAATGGCTAAGCCGCATTTTGTTTCATGTCTATCAAAAAAAAAAAAAAGAAAAGAAAAAGAAAAAAAGAATACTTTTTAAAAATTTATTCCAAATGTTTTGAGCATAATATCAAAACACAAGCACTTGTCCAAGTGGAAAACACAAGCAGGTCTCCTTGTGAAGAAAAACAAACTTGTTAAATACAAAACAGCATACACAAACATGAATCATGACTGAGGCCTGCTGATGTGATGAAAAAAAAATCTTTATTTATTAATTTTTGTGATAAAGAAAACAAAATCCTAGTTGACTTTTCTGTTTTGTTCTGGGGTCCTAAACATCATTTCCTCCCATCTAGAACCCAATCAATTTATTTTTTCCAAGTCAAAAAACAACCCTCAACCACTCAGTTTGTTAAATATTCAAGTCCTCTAACTACAGCGTTTTATGAATCCTGCTCCAGGTGTGCACTCCAATGTCTTCCTCACTGTGGACGACTGCTTCGACATGGGAAAAACTGCCTACAACGACGCAGACTACTACCACGCCGTGTTGTGGCTGCAGCAGTCCCTGAGGCAGCTGGATGCCGGTGAGGAGGCTCAGGTCTCCAAGGCTGACGTTCTGGACTACCTCAGCTACTCTGTCTACCAAATGGGAGACCTGCCTCGAGCTATCGAGCTGACACGGCGCCTGGTGGCTATCGGTAAGAGGGAGGCGATGCAGTCAAGTGCGCCGGCACTCACAGAAGATATATGGTCAAATCTGTGTTCAGATAGACAAATATTGCACACATTTGTCATACACTCTCTTTCCGTCTTTAACTTTTGATTACCCCCCCCGTCTGCCTGATGGTCAGCAGTATAACTCAAAAAGTACAGGACACATTAACTGATTAACTTTCTGGGCCAATGGGCCTCTAGGGATCACTGCAGTGGGCGGGGCTTAGCACAAATAGGGCCATAGTTTCCAAATACAGCCATGTAACATCTCAACCACCCTGCCAGTTTTTTTCTTATCTCTCTCACCTTTAAAATGTCTGATGTTGACATGTAGCATGTCAACATCAGTAAATCAGTACCAGATTAATGTTGACACCGTATAATAATTACTTAATTAGTACAATTATTGGAACAGATGAAGCCATCGCTGAGATGAGTGCTCTTAACATCGTCTTCCATCGGGTTGCAGGAAATTTGCTAGATTGATGAACAGCACTAAACAGCAGCTAAGAGACAGCTGTATTACATTTACAAGATTATAAGTGCATAGTTGCAATTTAAGCTCAGCTTACCTTGTCTGAATGCATTTGTTGTTATCAAGGCCTGTTATCGCCTCTTATCTGTCTTCTTGCTCTTGAAAACAAACTCATGTGGAATGGCACCAACTTTGCAAAAGGAAGCAACGATTTATGTGATGTGGTCTTCATTTTGTAAAACACAAAATGCTATAAGTGGGACCTTTAACCTTCATTTATCCAGGGCGGGTTGACTGAAACTGGTAGTTTTTCAGTGCACTCTCCTGAAATAACAGACACTTACATCAGGGCGCTGCAGCCACCAGCACAACCACAGTCCTCTGCTGGTGGCTACTGAAATGGGTCCCTTACTCAAGGCCACTTAAGTAGTAGTTGGTGGGTTGACTCTCTTCCTCTGCCTTCCTCTGAGTCACACCCATTTCATTACTTTTCCCCTTCCCACTCTACATTTGCCAGAGTAGCAGGGTGTTGGCCCTCCAGAGAAAGTGGTCATGGTTTCTCACGGCTATTTTAGTCTCAGCATCAAGGGCTGTGTTTACAGCTGTAGGCCATCTTTACAGAGCGGCGGTGTCCTCGTTTACATATCAGGTTAAATGGACCGAGGAAGAGCGGGCTTTGAGCTGTTCTGCACCACCAAATGCTGTCACATCATAGTAAATAAAGAGACATTTATAAACTGTAATTTGTAATCCTTTTCGTTTATTTAGAAACATTTATAAACAAAGTGGTAACCTAGATGTGAGAGAAGTGGCTTGATGATGGAAAAGTTGCCAGTTCATATCCCTACTTGTCAAAACCCAAGTAGATAAAGTGAATAATTATCAGCCATAAACCAAGTCATAAATATACTGCATTGTGATAAAAGACAGAAGTCAAACCATAAATTTACAAGTAATAAAAATAATAACAGTAATAATAATAAAACATAAAGGTGATAAGGTGCAAGAGGATAAAAGTTGTACTTAAAATCAGTTAACAGCAAGTTTATAAAAGTGAGTTTCAATTTTGTTAGTCTTTCTGTTAGACTGTGAAACAGCCAGCAGAGGTCCTCCAAAATGTATGGAGGATCCAAGCCATGCAGAGCTCAGTATTTAAACAAAAAAATCATAAAATCAAAGCAAAACTTAAAAGGGAGCCAGTATAGTTCAGTCCGAATTTGAGTAGTATGATCTCTCAGTCTGATTCTGAATATTATCTGAATATTATGATGTTTTGCTTTGATGTTTCGGTGCTTGTCTTTATCAGTCTGGCTTTTTTATAGGAAAGTAATTTTAGCTGACTTTTAATTTGTAGATTTTCCTCCTCTTGGGAGACTTTGAACCTACCAAAGTAAGTGCTGGGGGAGCAGGCAGACCATGTTTATTGTTGAGGTTCCTGTAATTTTGATACAAGAGGCAGCTGAAAATGCCTGTGTGTTATGCTGTGGTGATTCCCCCTGCTCAGTGAGCCTTTAATGTATTTCCTAATGGGACCACAAGAGGGCGTGCTTTATCTGTCATTCAGTTGTAGCACTTCACTCCCTCTAAAACGAACCCAAATTCTCATGGGAGACTTGGAAATAGCTGAGTTTTTCCATTGTTTGTTATAAGTTTTGAACAGGTGTGTCTTAATGAGTATAATCACATCTTAGAACAATAATTCAGAAAAATATACACTGAAGATGTCTACCAGAGCACTGAAATACATACTCTCATAGTGATATTATTACATGTAGTCAGGATCTCTCAAGTCAGAGTATGTGCTTGTCTAGAGAAAGAATGATTAAAATGAATGATTGATGAATTTCACTAAAATGGAACAACAACTCAATTAAACATACAGTAAATCATTATGATTTCCCCCAAAAAGAAATAAACTGTTTCAGTGTGAGCCTCATAATTCATTTGGATGGGTTATTATCACCCTGAGGCTTGCTTCCTGTTCCATGCTTCCTGTTTAACTCAGGTAAACAGAACTATACTATAAGTCATTAAAGTCCAGCGTAACTGTTTGGCTGTAAATGGCAGCTGGCATGGTAGTGACATGGTAGTGACTAAAAATAAAACTCAGTTGATTTAAGTGGGAATAAATGCTGAGTAAAGCAGTTGGAACTCATTGGTTCTCACATATGTTGCCAGAAGACATCAAAGGGAAAAAGATTAATTAAGATGAAACAGTGTGACCTTTTACATCAACCATTTGACGTGATACTCATCACCCCTACTTACTCCACTACTTCTCAGCTCAGGGTAACTATTCATTCTCCTGTGCTGACAGACCCCAGCCATCAGAGGGCAGGAGGGAACCTGCGCTACTTTGAACGGTTACTGAGAAAGCAGTTGATGGAGCTGAAGCAAGACTACCAGCCTGCCTCCGAGGAGCCCATCCAGCTGGGGACCTACGCCAGGCCCAAAGACCACCTCCCCGAGAGAGAAGCCTACGAGGCGCTCTGCAGAGGAGAGGGGGTCAAAATGGTGAGGCATAGCAGGAAAGAAAACAATAGATGCACATTGTATCTCTAGATCCTATGAATATTGGCAAGGCCATCTAAGAGCTTGAGGAAAAACAGGCTTCTCATTTAGATAGCAAAACCATATGTTGCCTTGGCATGAATTGAAACAGGTCTGTGTGAGAGCAACAAAACTGCCATTAGATCACGTTGAATGGACACATTCACAATAATGCAATCAAACAGAGTTAACCCACTGCTGCAAAAGAGCAGGATGACAGATTCGCGTTGTAACAGTCCAGCTGTTGCAGAGTGGGTGTGGGAAGTACCGAAGCGCCAAACAATCAGAGTACACAAGGAGCCAGCACCTCCTGTGAGTGACGGCCACTATTACACACAGCCTGTAAGCACAGAGGAACTGCTGGCACACAACATGCAGCCACCTGTTGCTGGCAGAGAAGCAGGGATGATGGTTATGCATTGAGAAGCAACACCTAAATGAGACTGAACGTGAGAAGAAAAAAAACGTCATGACCAAGGAATCCTCCAGACAGTGTGTTTGTGTCAGGTTTGTGTCAGAAAGAGTGCTCCAGTACTGTGGCTGTCGATAAAACTACACTTTAGCTGCCTCCAAATTAACAACAGAGGGTTGAGAAATGTCCCACAAGAAAACATGGATGAACACGGAGAAGCCTGGGTCACTACCGAGCAGATTTTCTCCACAGGCATCTCCCTAACTAGGGCTGTGGATGAAGAAAATCCCCTGGTAAATTGCATCCCGACACAGGGAGTGGGGTTCTGACCAACCTACACATAAACCTGTCTAACAGTCTTATAGAGCCAGTGTGAAAGGCGCCGTTTTGTGTAGGGTCAACCTGCTCACCCTCTACAGATTTCTATAATGAACAAACAGCAGCAGTCCTTTCCTGAATACCACTGTGCATTCCATACAGTAGAACAAGGTGCACACTGGGCAAAGATTATGCAAAGCCTCCTCTCTCTCATCCATGTGACAAGGGGGGAAAGAACCCAGTGGAAGGGTTGCCCTGCACGATGTCCTGTCTCCCTGAGTCATGAGACAGGACAGCGTAACGGAAAGAGCACACAAATTGTTAACTCTTCTTGGCTAACATCAAAGCCAGCAAAAATGCTGTCCTAATAGATAGCAACTGAACAGAGATCTGGTTCAGTGGTTCTGACTGCTGTTAATAACAACAGGCAGGTGCCCTAAGCTCTCCAGCCGCTCGTGTTGCAGGACATACAGTATTTGTCACGTGCAGACATTCAGCGCTGCACATGCACGCTGGGGATGAACCCAGTAGCAGCAGCTCTGAGAGACTGAAGCCTATACAGAATAGAAGTATGGTGTTCTGGATGGGGCAGTGAGTGCAGTGGACAGAGACAGGGGGAACTTTGTCTCTAGTCAGTGTGATTCATAAAAAAAAATAATTACACAATTACAACTGAATTCCTTTTTTTGAAATGTTATTTTGTGATTTACAACAGTAAGTTTAAGTGTTTTTTCATGACATTCGTGAGCAATTTGTATTTTGAATAAATTGTTCTCAGGGCAGGTAGTAAATCATTTTGGAATCAAACTCCTCTTGTGCGCATCCCCAAAACTTTTAAAAAGGATGCAGAATCAGATTGAAAAGTGGAATCTATCTTGATCACTGAAGGAAAGAATGTATTTTATGATCATTTGAAAACATTCACTCCTAATGACCTGCACTGAAGTTTATTTGGAAGAGGACTGAGGCCTGCACTTTCAGAAGTGAAGGCATGCCTGTTAAATTATAAAAGAAGTGTTTTCAGACACCATGTTAAATATTTCCATTAACTTACTAAAAATGTATATTTAACTTAGTATTAACTTATTATCAACTAATTAATAATTTTGTATCAGTCTAACTGATACTGATAATCTAACCCTAACTAGAACAAAGCTGATACTAAGCTAAAAGTCAGCTGACAGTCTATTGATACTAAGCTGTATATTTACAATGAACAGGTTGATATTAAGTTTAATATCTAAATTGGTTCAATTGTAAAACTTAACTGATAAAACATTGATCCTCAGTTGAATATTAACAATGGACAGTCCAAATAAAGTGCGGCCATATACTGTATATTCTGAAAAACCATGCACATCATTATAATATTTTTTGTATAATTTGAAGTACAAAAAATTTATCATCACCTCTTCTTCTATCTCCACCAGACCGATGCGAGGCGTAGTCGCCTGTTCTGTCGCTACCAGGATGGTAACAGGAACCCTCGTTTCCTCCTGAAACCCATGAAGGAGGAGGACGAGTGGGACAGCCCCCACATTGTGCGCTACCTCAACGTCCTCTCCGATGAAGAAATCGAGAAGATCAAGGAGCTGGCTAAACCCAGGGTGAGACCCCAAAGCCTGCAAAATTAGCACTTTAATAAGTGGAGTTGTTTTACCAGCTGTTGGGGTGGTGTCAGAATTCACCACTTTATTACAATAGCAACATGTGGAGCAGGATACAAAGTGTTGTCTTGCAACGTCATTAAATTTTAGAATATTTTTATCATACATGTCAAATTTCCTTTCATTTCAAACAATTGCCTTTCACCCTAATTTTTTTATATGCACATTTTATGGATTTTACACATATTATGCAAAGTGACCATGCAGCAGACTGAACCATAGGATGCTGGACAAAGTATTATCAGCATGACCAGCATGACCAAATCACACCACCATTGACCCAGCCGTGGCACACAAATCTATATCTATGATATAATCACTGACTGCTGACTAACATGAATATGATATCAGTTTGGCCTAAAAAAAAATCCTCTGTTTTTATGCTTTCTGAACACGACTTAACAATGTAGAGATCAGCTGCACCCAACAAACCAAACCTATCACAACCAGCTTGTTGAAAATTATGATCAGTGCAACACTCAACAAATAGCATCAAATATAATAATGTCAAACAAGCCCAGACACAACTAAATGCCCAACTAAACCCCGCCATTGCAATTACAGGAAAATACAGCAATAATCGAACCTGGTAAACCCAAATGATTAACCCAGGCCAAGCAAAGTATTGATGTGTGAAACTGTTTGTGATATCCTCTATTATGTATTCCCTCATTACTGTCAACATGAAATCCAGAAGTTCATTTTTGATAACATTGCTTTGAACCTGGTGGCTGTTTCTAAATGCTGCTTCGACACACAGTCCAAGACTGAAACAAAATTCGTGAGTCCTTGAATGAGCTCAAAGCCTCCACGAAACTTGATGCAATCTGTCAGTTGTGATAGCGTGCTCCTTTTCCTGATAAATGAACATGTCTAACTGCATGGCAGTTTCACTCACTGAGGTCTTGTCATTGTGAAAGACGACTGGGAAAACACCATGTAAGAGGAAATATCCCAATACATACTTTATGGTGATCATTTCATCACTGGCTTATGTGTATATCTGGCTTATGAGGTTCACGCTGCTTGATGCCAGAAGCGTCACACAGGAGAATAATCTGCTCCCTGTCATTTTAACGCAATGTGCTCATTTTGCATAACAATTCCTGCTCAATCAGTCTTTTTGTTGTTCTTGCTGATTGGCAATTGGCACAGAGAACAGAGAGTGGAAAGCCATCTCCACCGCAACATAATGACTGACACCTACCAGCAGTGACAGCTTGTCGTCATAAAATTATTAAACACTGGCACTTTTTTTTGTAAGATTTCCACCCTCCATTTCACAAAAACCACAAACCCAGAAATAAAAAATTAACATAATAATCTTAGTCTAAGATTTTAATTCGCATGATTAAAATTGAAATTAAATATGGGGCAAACTAACTCTGAGGTAACTATGAGAGTATTATTTGAGAGTTTAAAAGAAAATAAAGTAATTTCCCAGACTGCACATAAGAAATTCTCCTTCTCCTGCATAAAACCCAGAGCCTAATCTATAAATCTGCAACTAACACAGCTTTAGAGTAAATGAAGAGCTTGTTTTGGCACATGAGATAGATAGGCCTCCATGGTGAACAGGATAATGTGGTTGCAGAGGGGAAGAGCGCTTTGGATGAACTTGGGATTCTGATATCAAAGTTATGTTAGGCCAAACATTAAAGCAGTGTCAGTCACAGTGGATGTGTGCATGAACTGGATGAAAACCATTTGTTCAGTCTCTCATGTTTCGAATTGCAGTTGTTTTTATTTTTTTTTTTGTTTTTTTAAGCTTGCCAGAGCCACTGTTCGTGACCCCAAAACAGGCGTCCTGACCACAGCTAACTACAGAGTATCAAAAAGGTGAGTCCTTCAGGTGAACTGTTCTTTGGTGTCCTCTAGTGAAGTTCATTCATTCATTTATCGATAGACCTTTGATAAAATTCTGTTGTTATGGCCTGAGTCATTTATGTACCTGGACTATGTAATAATGGGGGCAAAATTAAAGGATTTGAAGTACTAGCCAGGGAATAATGCACTTATTTCCTGTCTTGCTCCTGTCAAATTTAACCACAACAACTGATTCTGCTCCACCACATCATGCTGTGCCACGTGATTTTAACACTCCCCTCTAGGGTGCTCCCCTCCTGTTTTGGCACAAGCAATGTCATGGCAAGCTATGAAATTACTAAAGGACACAGGTGGAACAAAAATTTATTTGCACTCAATGAAATGGCCAGTTCAACGATGCAAGCTGCAGTGGTTGATTTGCACTAGCAAAAATAAAGAGCCCTGCAGGTTTTATATGGAGTCATCTTTTCTGCCAAATATGTAATAGCTCCCCTTTGCTTTCTGGTTTTACGGATGTTGAAAGTCAAGTGTGCATCCCAGTGTTAAGTACAGTTACATAAGTGTGTGTGTGTGTGTGTCTTTGTGTGTGTGTGTGTTTCTACAGTGCATGGTTGGAAGCTGAGGATGACCCCGTCGTAGCCAGAGTCAACCAGAGAATAGAAGACTTAACAGGCCTTACAGTAGAGACTGCCGAGTTGCTGCAGGTACTGTAATTTATGTTCAGAATTACACAAAACAGCATAGCATCATTTGCTCAAAGTATTAATGCAAAGACTTTTACAAAGCAACTGGACATGCACTTTCTTTCTTTCTTTCTTTTCAGTTTTAGCTGACACTATATATACTAGAGTTGCTAAATAAATCTTGAGCTGTTTATGGTAAAAGGAGCAAAACCACATGCGTTTACTCACTTACCTGTATGTAGATGTGTGCAAAACACAACCAGCAGACTACAGCGGAATAAGAATGGGACGGATGTAGCAGCTTAAAAGTGCCATGCTGCAACTGGATCACAAGAAGTTTGTTATACATGCAGTATAGTGTATCTTAACCTTAACCTTTGATCGTCAAAAGTCTGATCACAGTCAAAGAACAAATCTCTGTCCACTGGTTCTAATGCTGGCCAACATTCTGCCAAGCCTGGTCTGAATCATACATAATACAGCATACATACGTAACTATACCTCAGTGAAGGAATACCATAATAAGCCTGAATTTAACTAACTGAACTTGTAATAGACCTACAGTTTAGATAACTAAAAAGCAACAGACAACCTCGAGAGATTAGCCCCAGTTGTTATTATTTTTTATTATTGGATGAAGAAGACTTTTTGTTGTTATGAACAAATTCTGTGTTCTTTCCCCTGTGATTCATGGGTACCCTGTATTTTTACCAGTACATTTTTTATTGTACTGGACCATATTAGCTTTTCTGTGACACATCTATCTCTGTGGATGATTAGGTTGCTAACTATGGTGTTGGAGGACAGTATGAGCCACATTATGACTTCTCAAGGGTAAGTTCACTTTGTGTCTCTGTGTGTGTCTGTGTGTGTGTGTGTTGTACATTCTTGTGTACTGTACACACATATATACTGTTCACATGTGTTCACATGGATATACATGTGTGTGCGCTATAATTAAGTGGCTTCCCGCTTTCCTACAATTTGCTGGCATGTTCCTGACATGCCAGGTGTTAATGTCACTTGCCGCCTATACAGTGTCTTGCAGAAGTATTCTGACTCCTTGACTTTTGGGACATTTTGTTATATGCTCTTAAGTTATTTCAAATGCATTTACTTAGAAGGCAGAGACCAGGTTCCTCACCTTCATTTTAATGGGGGTTGATGGGATTTTAGGATGGACACTGGATGGCCCATCACATTAGTTAAGCATGCTACCTATAATTTATCAATAACAGGAAGGGTGGCGACAGAGGTGTCGTGCCCATTCAAACGAAGGAGGCACATGACCCCTCAAATGTTTTGAACTCTGCTTCTTTTCTGTAAAAATAAAATCGCATCTGACACTTCAACTGCAATCGCAGCATAAACAAGTTATTTTCTCTAAAAATGCTCAATGCAGAATTCAGTTGGGTATAGGCCGTCCACCCCCCAAAAAATGGGTGCATGACTCCCCTGGTTGTCAAGAAAGTCTGAATCACCACGCTCCCATCACAGTGTAAGAAAACAGAGTACTCCCTGTCCAGTTTGTCTGTTGAAACCTACAGTGGACAAAGCCCACTGACTGTGCCTAGAGGGCTCTGTCTACTATTGTCTGTTATTTTTATTTTATTTTTTTAATCTCAAGATGCACTCTAATGACATTTATAAATGAACCACATATGTATCCCCACCACGCCGAGGTCATGTCCCTTACCTCCAGTGAAGGGACATGACCTCAGCTTTTTTTAGCAAGAAAGACAAAGGGAATACAAAAGGAAAACACTGTTCACCACCAATAAATACAATCTAAATATCAAGTAACAGATGATAAGATTTCTGTTATTTTAATTTTACACTTTTCCCTACATTAAAAACAAAAAGAAAATGTATTACACAATGGAATGCTTTGCATAGAACTCAGATAAAAAGTGCTGAATAAATGCATTTTGGAGCAACTTAAAAGACTGAGTCTATGTCAGGGCCCGGTGACTCCAGCACACCAGCAAGAAACCCTGCTGTGATCTTTGATTCAATTTAAATTTTGATTTCCATATAAACAGAAAACTTGGCTAGGCTATTTTCACATTGCTAAAATACAATCCACAGGATAGAGAGAAGGTCATTCGTGCTTTTATATCCTTCAGGCTTGACACGTTTTTCAACAGCCAAGCGGTCACTAAGCTCCAGATGGTGCAAAACCTTTTACATTTTACACCAGTTTTAACGTCACTCCCCTGGCTGCCAGTGTATCTTGGAGCTGACTTTAAAATTTTATTAATCACCTACAAAACATTGCAAGGCCTTGCGCTTTCAGTACATAACCTAACCTCTACTAACTTACAAACTTGTAAGAACCCTCAGGTCCACTAATCAAGCTGTGTATTCAACTGCTTAGTTTTATTATTGGTATTTCTTTGTAGAGTACTATTTGACTTGTTGCTTCAAAGCTGTCATATAAATAATTATTATAAACACAACAAAATGTGCAGAAATAATGGGGTCTGAATACTTTTGCAAGGCACTGGCAGAACTCTATGAATGTCCTGTGATCTACATTCATAGTTTCCTATGTAGCTGTGCAGCTGCTCGTGGTTTGGCTTTTGGTGTAGCATGATAGATTACAAAAATAAAATGATGTGCACTAAGGCCTGTGGGTCATAGTTTGAACATAGTTTTTCTTCATTACAAATGTCAGGCTTTGTTGTATCACTCAAGATTAGTTACATTTACTGTAATTCAACACAGTGTTTTATTGTAAATGTCTTGTGTGGTGGCCTAACTCCTTGAAATATTAACTGGCTTGATGATTTATTCTAACACTTTACGTGATGCTTCACATTTTAGTGGCTTTAATTTACTTCAAGTAAATCATTTTAAGCCAAATTCAATCCTAAATTTCATCCCAATGTTTTTTAAATGTGACATAATGAAATAGAATATATTTGATCTTGGTGTACAGAATCCTTAGTGCCCTTAGTGGCGGACTCCTACAGTGAGTGTTTCCAGTGATGGGTTAAATGTTATAAACATCTGTTGCAGCGTCCTTTTGACGGCAACTTGAGGGTTGATGGAAATAGACTTGCTACCTTCCTCAACTACGTAAGTATATATGTGTGTGTGAGGCATCTTCACCATGTGTTTTTACTCTTGAATTTTATCTTCATAGAAAGATGAACCTGATGCTTTCAAAAGATTAGGCACTGGAAATCGTGTGGCAACTTTTTTGAACTATGTAAGTATGGGCTTCTAGTTTGTGTTAAAGGCCATTAGCGGCAACCTCCTTGTTCTGAACTCCATCAGTATGCTGTTTTAGCCTCATGGGCATATGCATAAGCTCTGGTTCAATCTTGGACTTGGATTGATTGACTTTCATTATAGTTCTACCAATTAACGTGCAGTGACAGTCATATAGTTCATTAAAATAAAAAACATTACTGGTTTTAATTGGGCAAAAGGCTTTGAAACGCATAAATTTGAGACTAAATCTTTTTATCAATCAGTTCCAGTGCATATTGTGGAGAGTCTTATAGGCCATTCCTTATAACACACTTTTAGTTACATACATGTACCCTTGGTAACGCTAAACTGTGTAAACCTGTATCCAAAAGGACGGTGGGAAAAACAAGCAAACGAACAAACAAACAAAAAATCATTTTCAGAACAAAACATGAGTGGCTGGCTGAATAATAGAAGTCATTGGTTGTATTGTGTTTTATCATGAATAATTGATCGTTGTTCACCCTGCAGCAAGTTGCTGGTATGCTTAAGATGCATTACGAAATCAACTTTGATAGTCTCTTGTGAAACAACTGGGCTGTGGCAGTTAAAAAGTAATAGCATACAGCAAGGGAAAAATAGAAAAGCAAAACGAAAAATGAAAAAAAAAACACAACCAGAAAAATAGGAAAATAGAATATAAACAGGAATAAAGGAAATTGAGTTACGTAATGTGAATGCCATATCATCATTCTCCAGAAGATTATGAAACAACTAATTTCCTAGTACAGTTACTGAATCATATCAGCTCAGAGATTATTGAGAATTTATTGACCTCCACAGCAGGGTTACACGGGGACGCACACGAAAGAAAATGTGACCTCAGAAAGGGACAGTGCAGTACATGAACGTCTCATCACTGCTAAACAAGTTTACCTTGTTAATAAACGAGTTAATCTTCAACAATGATGCCTTGCTTGTCCACCTTCTCTTTTTTTTTGTGTGGAAAAATTGTATCATTTCAACATTTCGTCTGTATGAAACCACTGTACCCATCTCACGTCTTTCAGGATGGAGGTTTTTGGTATAGGTTTACAATAGTTGATCATTGATGATAAACGTTTCCAAGGGACCTTGTTCTCGTTCATCATACAACTCACATGGACTTTAACTCAAACTTTATTTTTTTTTAATTTATTTAAACAGATGTGCTTTCTTAATTAAATGTGTTAACAGCAGCATATGTTGTAATGTGTTGTTACCGTATCGTCCTCCGACAAAAACGAACATGTTGACCTAAACCAGATGTTCAGAAGGGCTAAACGTAACACATCCCTTGTGGAAGATTGAATATGAATGTGTATTTTTTTAAGAGTTCAGGCAACCGCAGAGACAGTTTCCAACCAGGTTGGTCTTTCTTCTCTCTGGCAGATGAGTGATGTCGAAGCAGGAGGAGCGACAGTCTTCCCTGACTTTGGAGCAGCAATCTGGCCAAGAAAGGTGATAAACGGTTGTGTGTGTGTGTGTGTGCATGCGTGCGTGTGCATGTGCCTTTTAGTATATGTTTTTATTACTGGACAGCAAGTGGATTGGTTTTGAGTATGGATATCCACACTGGGAAACAAATCCGTAAGACAAACAGTATTATTGCCAAGAGCTTGTCATGATTTCTGAATATGGCAAGGCCCTGATGTAAAGCTGCATGTGCATTATTCTGCTTAGTACATGGCTATTTACCAAGAAACAGTCATCATTCTGAAGTTAAATAAATTCCTTACAAGCTTAAGTAAGTTAAAGTAATTTTATTACAAGCTAAAGTAATTTACAAACACCAAAAATAATCTGGCAGGACCGTCTGCAGTAACATCTTTTTGGCCCAGGATGAGATTACTTAACTTTATTAGACATGAACAAAACTGAGCAGACCTCTTCACTGAATGATATGATAGATAGATATGAAACAAGGGGTGGTTATATGAAACGGGTCACTTATCTACAAATAACAGACCTCACAAAGTGTTCATGAAATCATGAGAATTTAATATTAATAAAAGACAAAGTAACAACCAGGATAGGATGACAGATTATTCAAAGTTCAGTGACACTGGAAAATATTTGACTACTGTTTGTTTATATGGATGCGGTTGTGTTTACTTGCTGTGCAGTTCTTATATGTTTGTGTTTTATGAATGCGTTCTGTTAGCCTGATGTAAGCAAAACTTTAAAGTGAGTCCAGGCTCTAAAAACCATCAGTCCCAATGGGCGTTCAATCCTGGGTCGTTTCTGCCAAGAGCAATTTGCTGTGTTATTTACTGACATATTTAACATTTCACCATCATCAGCACCTGTCCCTACTTGTTTTAAAAATCTGTCAATTTTCCTGTGCCCAAGAAATCTAACATGTCATGCCTCAGTTATTATTGCCCTCTTACGCCTCTGTAATTATGAAATGTTTTTAACGACTTCTGAAGTCATCTGTAATTTCAGTAAATCTTGTGATCATTTACAGATGAAAGAAATTCATATGTCAAAATGTTGTTTGTAGAGTATAGCTGTGTATCATTCCTGCCAAGCTTGCTGTTAACCTTCAGGGCATTTTAGGCCTGCAACAGGAAATGTTCTGCCAGCGACTACTTTAACACCTTGGTCACTTAGTGTAATGTCAAATTTTGGAGTATCATCAAGTGTTACATATCCTCAGAATCTGCACAAGCTAAGATAAAAGATTATGAACTTCATTAAATAATAATTATTACTGTTATACTTTAATTCGTGTCATAAATAAAAAAAAAACAAAAATATAGCCTGCTTTTATAAATCATACTTTACTAAATAATATATAAACTTTTTTTTTTTCAATGATAATTGCAAAATAGTCCTGGATACTTCAAAAGTTACTTGAATTCAATCCATTGTGTAGTTTTTGTTTTACTCATTTTATGAGCAGCAGCAGAATATTCAGTCAGAGCCTACATTGGTATTATTGCTTCTTGTGACGCCATTTAACATATACTGTATTTTCAAGTGTTATGTATCTATAAAATCAGCACAGCCTGGCTAAAAGACTATGTAACTCAATTAACTGTAATTATTGTGTAATAGTTAACTCTGCAATGTAAAAAAACACAAAAAAGTCAACAATATAGAAAATCATATAGTGTCATATTAAGTCCATAGCATGTCCACCAGTTCCCTCAGGACTAAAAAAGTTGAAAAAAGTTTAGAATTTTGAAAAAGAAACAGGTAAAGCACTTCCTCTCTTGTGGTGGGGCCAAGCTTCAGCTGTAGCTGAAAAAAACCCACTCAAACTCCACTTCATGCGGCTGAGTAAAACGTCCTGAGGTTCTAGGCGTCAAGGCTACATACAGAGCCAAACAGTCCCTCACTGTTATCCTGGAGGTCCGAAGAAGCATCTCTGGGATTTGTAATCACGTTTCTAACGGCAGAAACACGTTACTCGCACAAAATCAAAACTGCGTACCTTCTCTAGTACAGCAATAAAGCAAATCTGTTGCTTCTTGCGATTAATTTTGTGCAGCTTGTCCCATGCTGTCAGCCCTCATCACCCATGTCTGTGACAGTGGAGGCTGTCTGTGAGAAAGAGCATTCTGACTGGTTCCTCAACAAATCAGAGCATGGGAATAAAAACGAAATCGGGTTGTGTTGTTATTGTGCTGACTACGGTAGCTAGCTAACCAGAGAGAGCAACAGATCTTCAAGCTGACAACTGGCAGTGGCAACTTCTCACCAGACATAGAAACCACTGTAATTCAGAGTGACTTGATGAATGATGGGCTCACTCTGGTTTGTTTCTTTATCTTTCTATGATCGTGAATCTTCTGGATTGCCTTTTTTAAACAAACAAAAACAAACAAACAAACAAGAAAAAAACAACTCTTACTGTCTGGCATCATGGAAAGTTATTTCTTCTCACACATGCCAGAACGTGTGTGCCTATCAGCCCTCAGCTGTTGTCTGTGCAGCGTGATAATGGACAGCATTTAGCAGGCAAAGTGATCACACCATGAGGTTCAGTTGACGCTAGTTCTTTGAAGTCGGCTTGGTGTGCTTCGGGCATCATCAGTCACTGCTTTTACATGCACTTTAGTAATTGGGCTGTTCACCATGTAGGGGTGTGCCATGTAAACGAAAAAAAGGTTAATCGGGGTAAGGGATTAAGAGAAATACGGTTGACAAAGATAGCTTTTTGCTGGAGAAACCTGATAATTGGGCCATGGGTTTTCTTAACGAGTACGTGTGTGCATGTGTAGAAAAAGGGAGTGGATAAGGAAACTGGCACAACACACACTGTACAAGGCTGTAAATAGCTGCAGCACCCTTGTCAGCGGTCGGATCAATCTGGGGAATGTCAGGTATGGGGGAGAAACCTGATTATTGGGGTGCGCATGTACACTGGAGTTTTGGCGTAATCAGAGAAAGGTAACACATAAACATGTTTCCTGGTTTCCTGCCATAACTTAACTCAGAGTAATCTGGTTTCTTCTGTGCATGTAAACACAGTCAGTGACTCCTGCCACCTGACATACAGCCTGTTTTCCATCTTGCCAATAGGCAGGAGGTATTGTAGTATAAAGACCAGATCCACATGATTTAAGAATATATTTTCCCCCCAGGCAAAAGGTCAAAACTATATTTTGTTGCTGTTGAGTATTGCTGTTGTTGTATACTCTTAACACCTCCATAATTATGTTGTTTTATGCACTTGACTGCTGTTGTTGTACGCAACTTATGTCTACTGTGACTGTTTATCTACTGCTGCTATTACTAATGTGGCAGTGGAAGAAAGGCTGGTGAATATAAATTTCATTTTTGGAAATGTGGTTGATTTTATGTAGTAAACTTGAACTTGAAGCACAAGTGGAAAAATCTACGCTTACACTGGATTCAAACTCATAATACTTTATTGCAGTGTGGCAAACAATGAGGTAGTTTTCAGGCAACCCAGTGAACACGTGAAGAAGACTTGGTTTAGTATGTTTCTGCAGCAAAGCGATCTCAGCTTGAATCCAGTGTGGAACTATATTTTTCCACTTGTGCTCCAAGTCCACTCTTATCTAACATTGGATCTTATATGCATGCTGTGTTTTTCCCTCATATTCTGTTTATCTCATCTCTCCACAGGGGACCGCAGTGTTCTGGTACAATCTGTTCAAGAGTGGGGAGGGAGACTATAGAACCAGGCATGCGGCCTGTCCTGTGCTAGTGGGAAGTAAATGGGGTGCGTTGAAATTCATATATATGATCATTACATTTGAATTTAGTGATTTGGATTAGATTATCAATTGTCAACAGTAAATAGGGCATAGATGACTGTGATGGTTATGATGATTATGATCAGATATTTGCTGGGAAGAGAGTTGGATGCTGTTTAATCTTGTGAGAATTCATGAGAATGATTTAATTATTGCATGATGAGTCAATGGGATGACTTGAATTTAGAATTAACCAGCAAAATCTGGATATTAATCATTATTCTGTATTCTTTGTTCTTCATTAAAAGGATAACACCGGCCACAATAAATGTTAAACCCAATTTCCAGTGAGCCCACTATCCCTTCTAAAGATCCTTAAGTATTTTTCTGTGATATTGTCAGAGAAATTTCCAAATTCTAAAGCAAACTGATAGTACTAACGTAATCTGTGGAAATGTGTGTGTGTGTGCAAAAATTTTGCCGAATTAGGCATTATAAACAGGCAGTGTATGATACAGCAGCATAGCTGTAGCATCGGAACAATGTCGGAATGTGGGGAAAAAATGAATTACAGTGAAAAAATCTTCAAATCCTAACTTAGCCTTTAATCCTAGCTTAGCCAGTTTCACCCAAAACTCAAAACTCACTGATAATTAAACAAGCTTGTAATTAGAGCTAAGCTGTGACCAGATTGGCTTGATTTGGGTTAAAGCAGCCTGCAGCAGCAAGTGCTGTAGCACATGGGCTCATAGTAGGTGTCCTGCAACAGTATGGGCACTATAGTTTTTTTTTTTTATTTATTTGTTTTTTTAATTAATTTATTTTATTTATGGTACCAACCAAGCAACTGAATGACTGATAGAGACACTTACACTGGTGCTGTCAAAGCTAAAGGCTTGTTTCTTGAGACCTGTTCAAAATGTACAAAGTATGACATTAACAAAATCCTTGCAACTAAAGGCTACCACAACAAACAAACAAAAAGGAACTTTATAATTTATAAATTTTATAAAAGAGAGCGGGCCATTTGGAACATGGGCCTAATGTTCACCGTGGCCAGAATTATCCTGTAACCTAAGTATTGTAAAGTTGTGTCAAATATTTTGAAGTAGTAAAGTATCGACATACTTTTTCTTTATTGACAGTGTCAAACAAGTGGATTCACGAGCGAGGACAAGAGTTCAGGAGACCCTGCGGACTCACAGAAGTGGACTGAAGATCGTCCCCTACCTATTGAACCCCCCCTACACACACACACACACACACACACACGCACGCAAAACAACAGTTGTGCCTTATTTTGTGCAGTAATGTAACCCACAAACATACAGGACATACATTAATATACTCTCTTCCAGGGCTGGGCAATATATCGATATTATATCGATATTGTGATGTAAGATTAGATATCGTCTGGGATTTTGGATATCGTATTATTGTGATATGACAAGTGTTGCCTTCTCTGGTTTTAAAGGCTGCATTACAGTAAAGGGATGCAGTTTTCTGCACTTATTAGACTGTTCTAGCTTTTGCCTGTAACTGCTTGGTCGTCGTATCCACATTAGTAATGACTTTCTAAAAAATCTCATTCTGTAAATATTTTGTGAAAGCATCAGTAGTCATCCTTACAATATCACCACAATATCGATATTAAGGTATTCAGTCAAAAATACCATGATATTTGATTTTGTCCAAATAGCCCAGCCCTACTCTCTTCTCTCTTGTCTTTCATTAATATTGGCTTAGGTTTAATGAGAAAGAGCCATTTCTAAGAACGAGATATGACAGTGCCTTAAGACTGATGTAAATATCACTGCATAACACAAAGTTTAACACAAACAGCATCATTTGGATCTGACGATGTTGGTTTTCCACACACATACACTCACTCTCAGTCACACATTTTCATTTTTTTTTAAATCTGTTCACTGAATTAAATTACAGTTTTAAGATCATTTAACGACCCATTCCTGGCATTAATTAAACTCTTAAAACTAATCTCTGTTCAACAAAATTACATATGAATGAGTTTTTTCCATGAAAAAAATGCAGTCATGCCTTAAAACGGCTTAGATGTAGCTCTACAACTTTGCCTTCATTTAGTATGCACAGAAGTATGAATATGCAAATAGTCACCACCCCTATTCAAATCTCCATTAACATTAATATTAGCTAGATAAACCTTGACCCCGATCCCCAGCTCATAGAACACACCATTATAGTAGTGGATTATCTGGCAAAAGACATTAAACCAACAACAAAAAAGCAGTTTTAACAGTGGGTCTTTAAGGACACTTCAGAATCCAAAAACACATTGTCAGCACCATTCCCTGGAAACCCAGTGCTGCAGAGACTAAACAGTTTTACTTGGAATACAGTGCTGTGAAAAAATGCCCCCTTGGACATTTTCAGATCTCCATCCAGAAGTTAATATTAAATAAAGGGAACTGGTTGAATAACACAAACAAAATAAATAAAATAAAATGTGCACCTTAATTTATTAATTGAAGTTATCCAAGCCCCATTATGTGTCCCACTACACTCAATAACTGGCTTAACCGACTTCAGCTGTAATGATTGCAACTGAACAATTACCCTTGTTCTTGATCAATCATTTGTCTCACGTTGCTATGAGTCAACATTTAGCCATTCACATGTAGATTTGCTTGTGTGTTTTGGATCATTGTCTTGCTGCACAGCCCAAATGCACTACAGCTTCAGCTCACAGGTGGACAACCTGACTTTTTGCTTTGTACGTCTCTCATACAGAGCAGAATCCATGAGTCCTTCAGTCATGGTAAGATGTCCAGGCTCACGAGTCAGCAGAGCATCCCCAAACCACGACACGAGTATCACGTTTGACTGTTGACATGAGGTTCTTACTCTGGAATGCTGTGTTTGCTTTTCGCTAGACATAACCGGACCCGTATTGTCCAAAACACTGTTTGCTTTTCAGCAGACATAATGGGACTCAGATCATCCAAAATGCTGTGTTTGCTTTTCACCAGACATAACGGGATTCGCGTCGTACATAAAGTTCCACTTTTGTCCCATCTGTCCTTGGAACATTGTTGCAGGTGTCGTCGTCATTGTCCACGTGCCACGTGAGATGAATGTTCGCGTGCCTAGAGGGCGATGTTCCCCAGTCTCTTTGTGAATGTGGAATCATAAACGCTGACTTAACCTGAGGCGAGAGAATGTAACAGTTCTTTGGATGTTTTTCTAGGATTTTTTTTTCTTTTCTTTTTTTTTTTGCTGCCTGGATGTCACCACTTTGCACTGTGGGAGAGATTTTGGCAAGGCAAGCACTCTTGGGAAGCTTTAACACCGATGCCTTTCAATGTAGTTTGGTGGAGCTCCACAGCTTTAGAAATGACTTTGGAAGCCTTTCCAGAATGGTATCAACAACTTGTATGCAGCTGGCTGTAGAGTAGAATAGCATAGAGTAGAAATGTTATTGTCCTCATGTGGAAATTTTTCTTTGGTCTCACAGTGGTGAGATAATAGAGACAGCAATCGTCACATTAAAGGGACAGTGACATAAAAAAGTAGCCACATTAGAACACTACAAAACATCCTCCCATGATTTTATAGTCCATATACTGTCTAAAAATATAGTAAAACCTTCACAACAAATGGGCTAGGAGTTAACCAAGGAGTTTGCCTTTACTATGTTGAATCAGCTGACAACATTTTTCATGACACTGTAGGTCTGGTTAAAATTAAGTATTTTTGTAAAGTCCTTTGAGATGTTTTATGATTGGGGCGTACCGATACATCAACAGACAGTGTGTATCCACTGATATCAACTTTAAAAAGCAACATTGTGTTGTCCAATCTTAACACAGGCCTTCCTGAAAACAATAGCTGGTTTTGCACCTGCTTTTGTATTGTGATTCTTACAAAAATGACATCTGTATCATCTTTTACTGTATGGCTGAGAAGAGCTTGGATATCAGTATCAGCCACAAAAAAAACATGTAGATCCATCACTATTTTGGGAAGAAGGCTTAGATAAATATATGAACTTGAACTTCTCAACCCCTATCAGCAAGTTTGTGAAATTTCCATGGGTGACAAATCTCAGGACTGTCAGTTTAGAAACATGCTCAAGACATCTGATAACCACAAGGGCATGTAGTCTGTTTTCATGGAAGAGCTTGTTCTTTATAAAGACAAAGAACTTCTCTGCTAATCATTTGCAGAAACAAATAAGGTGAT
>OMKZ01054517.1:0-17398 GCA_900302535.1 Neoniphon sammara
AGTGGCAGAGGGGTGGACCACCGGGACTGTAACGGCAAGGCTCCAGGTCCCCATGCCCAGCTGCTGGCCGAGGTTTTCCCCCAGCTCAACGCCCGCAAGGACAGAGCCGATCTGGATGAGGAGACAGACTATGTGAGTGGGAAGGAGTCCATTGACTTTGTTGGTTAAAAATGAATGATCTGGGCGTCCCATTGGCTCTGCTGGACAAGATGCACACTGGGCACCTGTGCCATCCTGGGTTCAAATCCAGCCCAGGACCCCTGATGCATATGATCCACCTCCTTCAATCTATCATAATTTCTGTCTGTTCTCACTGTCACTATCCTATGAAGCAGAAATGCCATAAAATAATATATAGCCAGTAAGTACGTTTATTTATATAAAAGTCCATAGACACGGGTGTCTCAACACACTTAGGCATGGCATGAGAACGTGGTAGAATATGTCTAAATGTACATACATGCATACATCTGAATATGTATATATACAAATAATCAATAAATATACAACATACATAGAATTATAATGATACCAATAGTTAAAAAAGAGCAGAATCAAAAACATTAGACAGTTAAACAATTGTGCATGATAAAGACAAAATAGAATTTATGTTTTAACTAGGGAGTGCTTTAAGGGGGGGTCACATTTTCTGGCTCCAGTAAATAAAAAAAGTCAAAAATCAACTGCAACCTTGGAGGACTCTCTAGGGAATTGGCCATTTGTCAATAATAGCAGTTGTGCCAGAAAAATAGATACAAGTCATGGATATAGATCCGTGTAGTGATATTTTAGCTGAATGTAAAAGGTTTGATAGTGCAGATTTCTTTCCAAATCTAGGTTACCTTGACACATGTGTTAAGCCCGAGATCCAACAAGCTGGATCAGTGCTGAAATGATCAGTCCAAATTCCATCTCATCTCTTTTCTCTTCCCTCCAGAGCCTGTGCTTCCGCATCCAGAAGATGATGGAGGTGTACAAGCCAGACTGGTGTGAAACCAGAGAAGAATGGTCCATCTACCTTTTCTCCCCCCAGAACAAGTGAGTGGACAACTGATATATTTTATGTGGACCTATCTCAAACTTGCTCAGCACAGAGTGTGTCTGGTTCAACCATAAATAGATTTTTGAAAGCCAGTGATGCACGGAAATAGAATATATTTAAATGTGACCACTTACAAGCCAAAACAATTAGGTTTTAACTGTTTGTTCCTGTGTATTTTGTCAGGGTGTAAAAGCCTCTGAAACAGCATTCAGACTGTAATGGGACACTAAAACCTCCCACTGAAACCAATACTAATGAAATTATTATAGCAGAGTTAGCAGCTCTTTAAGTCAGGCTGATGTACCCAAACTAGAAAATGGTAGGGAGAACTCTGGGATGCATACATTGAGTGAAGAATTTAATTTAATTAGGGAAAAAAAGGAGGGAAACTGTGCTACCCAAGTGGGTAGTCTCAGCCAGTGAAATCATGGACAGACAGCAGAACCCTCCTGGCTCTGACACCAGCATCTTAGCAGGGACAATTTGAACTTCATCCCTGCCCAATCCCATCGTCAACCCTCTACATCCCATGTGGCCCCTCAACATGGGCCAACAGCAACTCATAAGATCACACTTCTCAACCCCTTTGAGCTTAGGAATCTAGATATATTTAAGGGCACTGTTTGTTTGATTTGTTTGGGCAGGTAAAGACAATGCTATTTGAACTCAGGTGCCACCAAATAACTGCACCAGACACCTGAAAACGTGAGTCGTGGTCTTCGTATAAGGGAACTACAACCAAGTCGTTTAGGAGTCCAAACCAACTATAGGAAATGACCTTAAAATGAAAATTTAAAGGAATAATCCAACATTTTGGGCAAAATACCCTTTTCCCGACTTACCCAAAGTGCAACTATTATAACCGCTGAACATATGTATTCCTACCATCTATAGTTTCTACCATCTAACTTCTCCTAAAACGACTCTTGTTTTTTAAAAAAAATTCCAAAACATGTATTTCAAACACACATGACACATTTTGTAAATAAAACAGCTTCAGAGCTGCTGTAAGGTTTATTTTTTCACTTAGACGCAGCTAAGCTAATGACTCCCGTAGACTTCAAGTCTTTATGCTAAACTAACATGAAATGCCACCCATAGGAACTGAACCAGTAGATGTACAGAGGTGAAAATGGTATTGAACATCTTGTCTCACTCTGGGTAAGTCGGAAAATGGATATTTTGCCCAAAACGTTGGAGTATTCCTTTAAAGGACGTAGTGTTGAAATCTGATAGCCAATGTTTGCAGCTGCTTGGACAGCCTGGCATTACAAAATGAACCAAGGGCAAACTGCAATCTAAATTGATTATCATATTTAACTCTTTCTTCATGTCTTCTTAACTTACATGAACACCCGCAAAAGTAAATTGGATAATGGGGATGAAACCTTTCGAAACCTAAAGTTCACGTGTATTTGCATGAACCTAAAGGAACCAAACAGATATAACAAAGTAAACTTTCCTACTATGGTTCAAACCAAAGCAAACAAGCTACTGGTGTGACCACACCCTGAACATCTCTCTCGATGTGTTGATGCCTGCACGACTTTACCCTGACGAATGGTTTCTGCAGCGCCGTTCCTCCCAGCCCTGTTGGCACAACACTAAAGCACAGAGAAACCCAAGTGTGGAGGGAAAAGACAGCTCTGCAAATGAGACCAATGACAGTGGAAACAGCCAAATGTTTCCAGCTCGATCTAGAAAATGTAGACGAACAGGCTGCAGTGCAGTCAGACAATTTGTCTGTTCACCCAAAGAGAGCTGGTGTCTGCTGCTTTTCACGAATGGCTTGTTAAAGTGATGTTTCTGTGTCTTTCCTCATTTTTTTTTTCTTCTCTAGACAGTGCTATTGACTTTGGGCTCTAGGCTGTGTGTGTGTGTGTATGTCTGTGCTTTCCTGCTTTACTTTGTTTCCTCCCAGCTTACAATTCATGGCTAGTAGAAACGCCTCTGAAAGCAACATAAAAGAAAAATCACTCACTCACACACTCGCTCATTCACTCGATTCCCTGCGTGCTGATAGCCACTTAAGGCAAGCCAGGCCCCAGGGCTATGTTTTGGCACCCTGGCAGGTGCCATCTGTCAAGCCGGGAGAGGAGTTTGTGGATGTGTGTGTATTTTGTCGGTGTGCATGTGTGTGGGTGCGTGTTTATTTGTCCATATCTACAGTCATGCGTGTTTTGTGTGTGTGCATGCATGCGTTTGTGGACGTATGTGTGTGCATGTGTGTGTTTATGCCTTTGTGTCAACGTGTGAAAGCATGAGTGTGTGTGTGAATGCCTCCTCTTGTGCCTGTGTTTGTGTGTGTTGGTGAGTGGGGTTGTGTTTATGTGCACGGCCTAACAAGTGTACCTAAGCAGAATTAAAGCAAGGGAAGCAAACACAACAAAACAAAACGAGAAACAAGCCAACATCAGAAACTTGGTCTCGGGGGGGGATAAGCGCCTACGCCAGCTCAGCCGCTGGTTGCGATCGATATCAGGGGACAGGGTTGCCAGATCTGAATCAATGGTAAAGGGACAGGGTTGCCAGGTCTAGAGGAAAAGCAGCCAGATTAGCACATTGATTTCCTCGCCCGGAGAGTAGGCGCAGCAGTGGGTTTACTTGGTTCCCTCAATGCAGTGAGGAGATGAGATGTGTGAGGCCTCCACTCGGGAGCTGCTTACTGTCTTCATTGGCTCTAGAGTCGAGGACTTCACACAAACACTGCAGGTTTCTCAGGATTTCTATTTAGAGATGTAAATTTCTTGGGATAGCAAACTAACATTCACATACTTTGGCGGATGCAAATAAACAAAAGAGCAAATTCAGGGGGGGGACAAGTCTTATAAAACATGGAGTCATGCTTGCAAGATTGTATTTTTTGGATTTGGTTCATTTAGATTCACACTGCAAAAGCAGGGCTTGTCAACAAAAGTCACAAGTAGCTTGTTGGTTGGACTGAGTTTTGGTAACCTGTCATCCTGCCAGGTTAGACATTTTGGCAGCAGAGGGAGTCAAAACAAATCTGTTAAGCTGAAGAACTAAGCATGACAGACTTCCCTGTGCTGCCCATGTGCATTCCTGTTTAATTTTTGTTATGCCAGACCTTCCAGGCATGAGTAACTGCTGACTATCAGATGTCAGCAACTGTCTCCTTCCATCCTAAAAACTTTGTGTTTTCGGGTTGTTTCCTGCAGTTGCTTCAGTTTCTCAGGTGTCTGAGTGTAGTTATTTGTTGTTAACTGGTTTCAAAAGGCATTATTCTCACCTGCATGAACAAACCAAACCACTGGAGTCAGCATGCTTCTGTGAATGTGGAACTAATGGCAAGTAGCACAAGTAGTTCCATTAGTCCGCTACTCGGACTGTCAAATGTACTCTGCATTATACACATCATTCAGTCTCATCTTCAGTGTTAAAATCTTATTTTCCTTAAAGCACGTCAATAAAATTGCCAGTGGGATGGGATAATCCCACTTGTTTCCGATGTGAATCACCTTGTTTCCAGAATTTGCTTGAATCAAGTGTCATTTTCTTGGTACTAGAGGGCTGATCTGCCTTATTCTGCCTTGTTTCAACATATTTATACTCTTGAAACAAGTGAAACTGCATTGGAAATGAGGGATTGTCTCGTTGTACTTGCAGGTTTTTTCGCTTGGATTCAGAAAAATACGATTTTGACACGGAATATGAGAATAAAAGACTTGTTAAGTTGTAGATTTCTTTTTTTACACAAACAATTTGTACTAAAACAAGTTGAAAAATGTTCTATCTAATCGTCTTACTCTTACTCTTCCTTACCCCTTCCCTCCCTGTCCTATCTTCACCTTCCTCCTCCTTCTTCACACCCTTTTTTCTCCCTCTCTCTCTGTCAGGTTCAGACTGCTCTGTCAGTCTATAATTGCCCACAAGCTCTTTGACTACGTGGTTTTGGCCTTCATCTTTCTCAACTGCATCACAGTGGCCCTGGAGAGGCCAAAGATCCTACAAGGCAGCCTGGTAAGACAATGTTTCTTTGCATCATTTAAGCCCTGTAGCTGCCAGGGAAAAGGAGGAAGCACTGAGAATGGGTTTGAGGTACAACAAGGTCAGGGTGATGGTTGAAGATGTAGGCATGTAAAACATTGAGATTTGGAGATTGAGGTTAGCGTGAGGTTTTAGTCATGATTCAATTTTATAAAATGCTGCTGAAAACTTCATTCATAGAAGAAAATTGAATCCAAGTGCAAGTCTACATCCCATCAGAGACTGGATAGATGTCGGAGAGGGATCGTCGATATGAATCTACCCCTTGAAATATGAAATGGACTGACACTTCAGAGAGGGGTGTTAACACATCCAGATCCTGTGGATCATTCCCAGAAGTGCAGAGGGTGGAGGGAATGAAAAACACATCACACATGAGATTCAGCTGTTGATGAATGAATGAAACCACTGATGCTGCTTCTGGTAACTTTTATGTGATTTTTTTCCCAAAGAACAGCTTGAAAGAGAGTAGCAAAAGTGACCTTTTTTGTTTTTTAAAGGAATATTCCAACATTTGGGGCAAAATATACTTTTTCTGACTTACCCAGACTGAGACAAGATGTTTGATACCATTTTCACCTCGGTACATCCACTGGTTCACTCTATGGGTAGCATTTCATGTTACCTTAGCATAAAGACAGGAGTCATTAGCCTAGCTCTGTCAAAGTGAAAAAATAAACCTTACAGCAACTCCGAAGCTGTCTTATTTACACAATGTATTGTGTGTTACACAGTAATGAAATACATGTCTTGTAATTTTTTTTTTTACAAAAGAGAGTTGTTTTAGGGGAAGTGAGACAGTAGGTACTATCACCAATGAACACATGTGTTCAGCGGTTATAATTCCTACCATCTAGCTTTCCCTAAAACGTCCCTAGTTTTTTTAAAAAAAATTACAAGATGTGTATTTCAAATACACGTGATACATTGTGTAAATAAGACAGCTTTGGAATTGCTATAAGGTTTATTTTTTCACTTTGACTGAGCTAGGCTAATGACTCCTGTAGACTTCAAGTCTTTATGCTAAGCTAACATGAGATGCTATGCATAAGAACTGAAGGTGAAAATGGTATTGAACATCTTGTCTCAGTCTGGGTAAGTCGGAAAAAGGGTATTTTGTCCAAAATGTTGGAGTATCCCTTTAATGTTAAAATGACATTAATATAGAATACTTTAATATCATGTAGAGAAACTCCTCTTAGCCCCACTTTAGCTTCCTGGCTCCAGTATTCTGAAATGAGGTCAGTTTTAGCACTCAAATGGCACCAAAATATGGCATTCTTCATGGCAAGCAATCTAAAGCATTTCCCATTTCAAATTAAAGGGTAATAAGTCTTTAAAATTTAGCATTCCACTTTGGCATTTTAATGGTTTAATAGGAAAACACTGACAAATGAGGTCTATTGATTAGTGAACTTTTGGGACCACAAGAGATTGGAATTTTTACATACTGCTTTGCCATCCGTTTTTCTCATTATCTTCTTTCCCAGGTTGTGTTTCAGCCTCTACCCTTATTTTGTCTCTGCTTCTTTAGTCCTCTTTTTCTGTTACTCCTTTTCTCTGTCTCCTCTTTATTCTTGCATTTCTTTCTAATTTTTATGCCTCTCTCCCTTTTCTCCTCCCTCATGCTTCACTCGTTTATGGCTCTCCTCTGTCTTCTTGTGTTGCAGGAAAGACTGTTCCTCACCATCTCCAACTACATATTTACCGCCATCTTTGTTACTGAGATGACTGTCAAGGTAAAAAGCCCTGTCCTTTCCTCTCCCTTCTTTTTCTTCTCTCTTCACCTCCTCTCCCTCTCCTCTCCGCCTGTCCAATCCACCTCTTTACTTTCTCTTCCTCTCCTCGCCTCTCTTCTTTCACCTCCTACCCCCTTTTCCCTCTCCCCCTTATTTTCCCCTTACTTCCTTTTTCCTATCTTCGCCTCCTCCTTCCTTGCATTTCCTCTTCTCTCCTCTTTTCTTGATAACTCCGCTTAATCAGTTGCCAATGTAGCGATGGGCAGCCAGATAATGAAGTTAATTAGAGGGCTATCTCTCTTCAGCTGGCCTTTAGCTGGTCCTGGACTTTGCATCGATAAACACACACACTCACATTCACATGCACATACACATAGATTCCTGCACACTCTCTCTCTCTTTAATCCAGTGATCTTATGTCCAGAGGACCAGGGCATCATCCATTATTGAGGGCCCTGTGTCTCCAGGCGTTTTCCCGCATTGGTAGAAACCCTATAGTGATTTATTCATGGCCAGGGATAATGGAGACATGTGTAGCACAATGAGATGTAGATCAGCCCTGTGCTGGGGGGGTGTACAGTGCAGATGTGTATATCTATAAGCATCTGGCCTCATCTTGAACTTCACTTCAATCCTGGTTTGTTATTGCTTCCCTGCTCCCTTTCTGCATCTTTACTTGCCTCCCTCCTTCGCTCTTTTCCCTTTCCTTCATCGTCTCTCTGCATCTCATCTGTCCCCCTCTTTTCTCTCCCCCTTTCTAATTTAATCAGTTGAGCTCTGTTGTTATCTCTCCCTGCTTTGATTTTCACACTGCAGTGAAGTCATTGCAGTCCCCTGCTGCTCATTTTCTGATAGGTATATCAGTTCCTCCAGCTCTCCCTGCCTCTTCCCATCTCTGTAAGATCAGAGGTCTGACTATTATAATTGCTCCCTAATGAACCAACAGCATTTGTCCTATTATTAAAGTATTTGATAGAATGGATCACTATTATTCTTCGCAGTGTCAGCCTTGTTAACATCCGACTTAAAGGGATCAGAGACACTAAACATGTTTTCTGAGGTGTTAAGTGATATGTATGCTGTCAAAGGCAAACAACACACTTCCCTACACTGTAAGTTTTTGCACCATTTTTAAATGAATTCACAGCGTTAGTGTTTTGAGAAAGATGCCCTTTAAACGTGCCCAGATTTGAATCTCATTATATTGATTCAATTTAGTCAATTACTCACTGACTAAAATGTCAAACGATATTCAGTCACTCATCTGCACATTATCACATCTGAGAGCTGCCTACTATTTTCTTGGAACACTCTTAAGCAATCGGACCTTGCTTTCTATATGCATGTTTGTGATTGGATATTAATAAATCATTGTTTTTTAATGATAAGTATCTCTATTTTCTAGTCTGCAAAAATGCATGTCTGTGATTAAATAATGCAAACTGTTATGTGAAGCGTTTCCTTTTGAGCAAAACAAACATTTTTTAAGGCCAGCTAAGATGATAATCTCCCGCAGTGCAGTTTGTTTTCTCATATTTATATCCAAAGAAGAAAAATAAATTATTTCCACCTCCCTCCATCTCACCTCCCTGCCTCATTTCTCTCCTCCCTCTCTGTCGTCCCTTTGTCTCTCCCTCCCCTCTCTATGGACTGAAAATGTCGAACCAGGCTGGCCGGTCTGATCCCCCTATGAGGAGCACTAATTAAACAACCACATTAATTAGACCAAGAGTTTCCTCTCTCAGAGACACACTCATCACCAAGGCCATCCGCTCTCATCCCCCGCTCACACACACACATACACACTTGTCTCATCTTGTCTAGAGTTGCTTCTTGTCACTCTGTGCCTGTTCTGTGCTGTAATTGATCGGCATATTATGACAGACCCAGTGAGTTTCATACAAGCCTTACTGATGCACTGACTTCTCTGCCATCTGTGTCATCTGAGCTAATTTAAAGCTACAATATGCAGCTTCTCGCCATGGGGCAGGAAGCATATTGTCAGTCCCTTTTCAGTCACTTGTCATCAATCTTGAAAGAGCACATAGACTGAGGCTGAGGTAAGATGTATACTTACATACTAGAGCTTTAAATATCAGCGGGGTTACACTTGCACAGCAAAGATAATGCCACAAACAGATGTGCTGTGCAAGGGCATGTGTGCATGTATTAAACATGCCATAAAGTGTTTAGCATTTCTCCAAAGCTGCTAAACAACACCATCACAGAAGAACAACTTCAGAGCCATTAGAAATGCAACCATAATGAAGTGTTTTCAAGGTGTAAACAACACTGAGCATCTTTTCTGAGACCTAACACTCCGTCTGTGACTCTACTGTGACTCATTTCCTGAGTTTGGAAACAGCTGCCATTTATTTAAGGAGAACTGCAGTGTATTCCAGAAGTGTCGCAACCAGTGTTCTTCCATTAATGCTCCTTATCCCTTGGCTGTGTCCGGAATTCCATACTGACATGCTATTCAGAACGCTAAAACACTATGTAAGATTAGTATGTCCAAAACCAATAGTGTGTGAAATGCATACTATTTCCGGTTAAATATTACAGTATGCAATCACTGGACACTACGCCGGCATAAATATCCCACAATGCAATGCAGTAGTGACAATGACAACAATGAGGGATGTATGTATAAATATTGATATTTAACAAACTAACCATGAAATCACACATAAGCTAGATGCTAACATTACTTACCTTTTTCCAGTAATTTAAGGATTATCTGATTTCTGCAAAGATTCCTGCAAGATACACAAGTTTTCCTGCGGTTTGCATTTTCTAACAGTGGAAGTACTGCTACCGACATGGAAAGAAGAAAAAAAAAAAAAAAAAAACCTCAAGAGGTTCATCATGCTGTCTGTCAGCTACTTCAGACACCGGTGGAGGTGAGGTTGGCACATGTTACCATGGTTACACATCTCCAACCGGCAAGGGGCTCTCAGGAAGTGACGTGGTTATGACAGCTCTGCAGTACATCCGAAAAGAAACATGTAACACTGAAGGTTGTGAACCCAAGAGCACAACTGGCGAGATGCAATCAGTTTGGTTTTAAGTCTTTATGTATGATGCAGACAAAGGCATACAGAGACTTTAGAAGCACAGAAACAACCAACAGTACCTCCAGCAGGGTAGAGAACTAAACTGAGGACTATCAGACAGAGGTCAACTGAGGACTAAACAACTAAACAACTAAACAACGGGCAGAAAAACTTGACTGACGACTGAAGACCAGACAGCTGGATGAAAAGCAGGAAAAGCACTACCAAGACACAAAGACAGTTAAATAACCCCCTGGCACTCCCTAAATTAGCAACTTGCATGTGCATAATTCGCATGTCATGAAGACACACGTGTCCTCGATGGATGTGCTTTGTGAAGCGTCCTCCAAAGCCACATCTTTGCAAAACCCATGATGAAGTGATGATATGGCCAACAAAAGTGGAGTGATCTGAGACGTGCATCAAATGAATGAAACAAGACTTGAATCGTTAACATAATCAGCACACATGACCGAACTGAGAAGAGCATGTAAACAGAACTGGTGGAGACAGCTACATTGAATATCAGGACAACGTTTGCGGTGTGAGTTTGGTGTGTCAGAGTGAGCAGAGTTTTCTTTTTTTTGTGCCATGCAATTCATACATTCCATTATTTAGTAAATAAACATGTCCAGAAAGTGGAGACATTCTTATATATCTTTCCATATGGATTTCAGGGAATAGAGACCTACAGATAAGGAACAAAAAACAAGTTTTCATAGTTTTTGTGGGCACTGTAGCAGTAGCCTAAGGGTAGAAACAGAAGGCTGCCAGTGTGAATCCCTGGACTGAGAAAATTTGAACAGGGAAAATGAATGACTGACATTCTCCTCTCCCTCTACATCTACCTCTGAAGTGCCCTTGAGCAAGCCGCTTAACCCTCAAAGGAATGTAGTGGAGCTGCTCAGTGTCCAACATTAGAAGTCTATATTTGTACTGGGAGGCACTCAGGTGTAAAAATGTGGAAGTGCAGGAGGACCACAGAGCTGATGAAGACTGTGCATGTTCAGCAAATATCCCCAGATAAAAGTTTTAAAAAACATAGTTAGCGTTCTGCAAAACTTTTGCAGACTCAGTGAACTCATACACCGCATAATTTGTGTACCCAGCAATACTTTTTCAAAATCTTCTTGCTTTCCAATGAGTAAGTTAATGAAATGATAATGTAATATGAAAACATGAATTATTACTTACTTTTGGCAAACAGCAAAAGAGATTTGAGTTCCAAACACTTTCCGCTTATATCCACAGACATACAGTGTCATGTCAGATACTGATTTCCTTAAACATATGCAGTGGTTATATGTAAAATATATATATAACATTTGGTTTGGTTCGTTTGTAGATTAACTGTATTTGAAATTGTAATTTGTTACAGGACTCATTGCTGAAAAAAATTACTGTAATTTGTCACCCAACACTGGAGTGGACAAAGATGAATTAATACAACCATTGGAGAATTATAACAGGCATTTCCAGGTCAGGTGTTGTACCCCTGATTGTCTGACAAACTCAGCGGTCTAAGGTGCAGGCCATGTAACTGCTACATCATCACTTCGAATTTGGCTATTTTAGCTTTGCCGTATATCATTCCGTTTCTCTACCTGATCCTTCCTGTCTCTCTTCACTGTAAAACTGTTCAACAGAAGCAAAACTGGCAATGTGATCCACTCGGCGATGTGATCTCATAAAATCCAATCTCAGATGCTGAAGTGATAAGTGTATCCATCGCCATATTTTCTGCTGAATCTCGGGACTGCAAATGGAGTTGGAATGTAATTTGAATTTGAATTTAATGTGACATGCTCGCCCTGCCAGCCAAAGGACAGTTGGCAGAGTGGCTGTACATCGCTGAGAGGAGATGAGCAGGCTTTGAACACGTTGTGAGCGTTGACCTGGTATAGATTTCCCTTATATTGTGTTTTATCATGGCAATGTTTGATCTGCTTAACGGAGGCCCCCTGTCATTCCAATAGTCCCAAAGGGGCTTCGATATAGCAGACCCCTATTAATAACAGAGCAGATGTATTATAACCTGCTATCTGGTCTGTCATAGTGTGACAAAAGACCTCTTGTATAGGATATGACAGTGATTTGCCGCTGTGCAGATCTAGCCAGCAAGAACAGGTGAAACGTTTTCATAAAGAGACATATGGACCATGTTAGCTGACAAAACAAGGCCAATGAGATGACTGATCTCAAACAGTGCTGTGCAGAAGTCCTTCAAATTGACAACTTCAGTTTGTTTTCTGTTTTCTCTCTCTTTGTCTTCCCTTTTATTCTGTCATTTTCTCTCTAACTGTCTCTCTCTCGCTCACCCCCATCATCGCTGAGTTTCCACAGTATTCTACAGAGCAAACATGCCCTGACAACAGTTGGCATGGTGCCCGCTATCTGTTACGTTCCCGCCTCCGCTGCTGTCAGTCACTTTGGGTTACTGCAGCGATAGTCACTGTGTTTGTCATCAGAAGCGAAGACATGCTGCCATGTGCTGGAAATCCTCACGGGGCAGCCAGCATACCTTTAAGACATTTCCACAACAGACTGGAGTTTCGGTTGTACAAATGTACAAACAGTTCTTGGAGGGAAAGCTAGTATAAAGACAAGAAATAATCTCATTGGTTGAGTTAAACCGCATTGGGCGGAGCCAAATAACCACAGTTCATGGTTAGGCTGAAGCCCTGTGAGAAAGGCAAGGGGTAAGAGAGAAGATACCTAATGATATGAAGCTTAGCAATGTTGATACTAAGTGAAAAAATACAATCTAGAACTTTTAAAGGAATACTCCAACGTTTTGGGCAAAATACCCTTTTTCCGACTTACCCGGACTGAGACAAGATGTTCGATACCATTTTAGTCTAGCTAAGACAGCTTTGGAGTTGCTGTAAGGTTAACTTTTTTCACTTTGACAGAGCTAGGCTAATGACTCCTGTAGACCTCAAGTCTTTATGCTAAGCTAACATGAAATGCTACCCTCAGTCTGGGTTAGTCAGAAAAATGGTATTTTACCTTAAGTAGCATTCCTTTAAGTTAACTACGTTAGCTAGTTAGCTATCCTGCTGACCCGCCAAGATCATGAATGCTATGGTCATGTAGTGAGTCATGTAGTTTAATAAGCAATCCAAGCAAACAGATCCAAGTGAGGAAGGCAACAAAGTCCAAATGTCCATTGACAAAACCAAAACATCAATTCAAAATAAGGATTCGGGCCAGGAAAGTTAGCTAGCATGTAAATCAAGGCAATCAAGAAGTGATCAGGAAATGTAAACCATGCAGACAGATGGAATGCAAATTCAAGCAGGAAATGATGAATCCAAGCAGGAGCAGGAAACAGTTAACCCATGTTATTTGAGTAGAGCTGCTTTTTTCCCACCGAAAACTACATGCAACTTATATCAGATACCACTTATTAGGATGTATGCTATGAATTTTGGTCGTGAAGATTTTTGTCAGACTATAAAGGTGAGTGAAGTCTATCTTCAAATAAAAACATGGGTAGACTGAATTTAGGTAGGTTTATCATCCACTACTTCCACTACTACATTAGGGTGACTAGACATCCTGATTTTCTGGGGCCCCAGATTTGTTGCTTTGTCCCTGGCTGGCACTGTCCCTAGAAATATCTCTGGAGTAGTATCACAGGAGGTCTGCTGTCATTTTTACTTCAAGAACATACATCATCCCCCCAAAAAATCGAATCACCTCATAGTACGTGTTCTCACTCCATTCTTTATGCTAATACTTTATTTGTGTTTACCCCAGAGGAAAGACATCTCCTATGCCAAATTTGTGATGAATGAATGAAGTGTCTTTTCTTGATCAAATATGGTTCACTTAGAATTTTGCTGTGTGAAATGTAGCATCTGTGCGTGTACTGTTGGCAGCCACAGGAATATTATAGTTTTTTTCCATGAAAGGATGTCACAAACAAACATCTGCCAGACCACATAACCTCCAATCTTGCCCAATCTTCTTTTTCAGCTTCTTCTGCCTTTTCTATTTTTGCCTGTCATTTCTCCAGCCAATTGCTGCTCACTGTTTCCACTAAACTGTTGATTTCTCCCACCACACCCTCTCCTCCTCATCTCCCACAGTGTTCCCCTCCTCTATTTTTTGGTTGAATCCGTTAGGACTAGCTAATAAAAGATGTTTGTATCATACATTCAATCTGCTCTTCTGAATATTATGAAACCATGCTCAGTTGATTTTGTTGGTACAAATTCTTATCAAGATTATTACAGTTAACAAAAATGAATGGAATAAAGAAAACGAATTGAAAAAATATTTGTTCACCGAAATAAAAATAAAAACGACAGTTTTTTAAAATGATAACTAACTGAAATTGTAATGTGTGTTTGCAAAACTAACAAAACCTAACTAGAATTATAAAGAAATTGTCCTTTGTTTTCATCTTTGTCAGTTTCTTCCAATATATTTATTTAGCTCTGACGGTTTTACGCCAGCTGTCAGCACCGTACAGCGCCCTACGGTTCGTGACGTCGCGTCTTGACAATGTGCAGCCGGCTGGCATAGTGGCAACAGCGAGAGTTGGGAGAAAGTGGCAGAGTCCTATTTGGGATTGCTTTGACTATGACTATGTCACAAATAGAAGTAAGTGCTTTGTAGTGGAAGCTGGTGATAAAATATGTGGAACAGTTCTTGAGGGGAAAAACCCCTCAAATCTGAAAGTCCATTTGAAAAGCGTGCACAAAAATGCTAACTTAGAGTACCTTGACAAGGTAGCCTCCCTGACCCCCTTCCCCAAAACAGACACTCCATCCAGGCCAGGCAGCACAGAGAAGGAACGCGAGACAAAACCTATCCATAATGGACTGCTTCAACTGGGGACTGGTTGTTCATCTGTCCTAACTGAATACATTTTTTAAAATATCTTTTGTTGAGTTTTATTACATAATATTTACTCTGACTTTTTTGAATCTCATACCTGACAAATACTTCATATTACAAAAAACTAAAACTAACACTAAAACTAATAAAAACTAAACCAAAACTAAGCATTTTCAAAAAAAAAAAAAAACAAAAAACCTAAAAAAAAAACTAGCAAATCCAGAGAAACCAACTAAAACTAACTGAATTTGGGAAAAAAGTCAAAATGAAATAAAAATTAAAACTAATGAAAAATACAAAACTATTATAACCTTGATTCTTATAAGGAAGAATACCTCATTTTAGGAATTCACAATCTGGAAGTTTTTCAGTAACCTTACAACAACCTCTGATGCCTTCAATCAGAGGGCATTGAAAGGCATGAAAATCAGTATAAAAAGCAATGCCCATCTGTAATCTCCGTTACTTGTTAACTCACAGACTTGGTTTGTGGATACATGCAGTCTGAAGCATTTGGGTCCTGATTAGACAAGGGTTTGATTTAAAAGGATTTTGGGCAGCTGATGCTGCACAGTGCAATGAGTAACCTGTTATATTCCTTAATATAGGTTTATACTCATGCAATCCATCATAGCACCATGAATAATATAGGGGGGAAATTCTGTACTTTTATCTTTCTGTTCGGAAATTGTTCTGTTTCTGGATTTAATGTTCTTCTCTTTTCTTCTCTTCTCTCTCACTCTGTCTCTCTCAGAAAAGCAGGCCAGCTCCAAACACACACTCTTTGATGCAATTTTTACTTTTGTGCCAAACCAAGCAACAGGCAACTGACCTGAAATGGCACACATTTGAGAAGCTAAATATGGATTGAAATATCAAAGCATGTGCGTGTCATGTTCCCTGTGTTGGTTTGTCCAGGTGGTGTCCATGGGTCTGTACCTGGGCGAGAGGGCCTATCTGAGGAGCAGCTGGAACATCCTGGATGGCTTCCTGGTCTTCGTGTCCCTGATTGACATCGTGGTGTCCATGGCAGGCGGGGCGAAGATCTTGGGGGTACTCCGTGTTCTCAGGCTGCTCAGGACACTGCGCCCCCTCAGGTATGGAAGACTGGATTGTATCCAGATAAAGTTCAACCACATTACCTTCACACTTGGTAGTCAGATTTAGTCCAGTCAGCTAAATTGAAATGTGATTGCTATTCTGACCAAAAAAAAAAAAGAAAAAAGCAAATTAATAATAATAAATAATAATAAATTTGAACACAAGAACACAGCCATGATTCATGGGAGTGAATTGTACTCAGCACTTGTTGCACTGTCAAGATGCATAGTTCTGCTTTGGGAGATGTCGGTGTTGCATGTTATACTTTTTGGTTGTCAAATGCATGTTGGAGAGAAAGTCAAGAGCCAAATTCAGGGCATTCACTCCTGGTGGGATCAAAGTAAATGTTGTATTACTGGAAAACTTGCAGAACTCCGTCCATTTTTGATATTGACCCTATTTCCCAGTCTTTTTACATTATGCTGATTGATCATTTCCAAAAACTTGTCAACTAGTTACTTTGTGCTTGCCTGGGTGTAGCTCTCCACAGTCGTATAGGGCCAAAGGACACTTAAAAATCAACCCCACAGGCATGTGATGCATGCATTATTTATGCTGATAGCATGATGTAAATAAAATTATAATAAGTCCTGTTTTTCTTGTACAGTTTTGGGAATACATTAGCAATTGCTTTGGCACTTTCATAGTTTACTCCTGTTTTGTTAGCTGTATTTGCTTTTTTACAATGGTTGTTATATGAAATAGTGCCAAAATAATAGTGAAAGTTGTCAGGCCATAGAAAAACTGCAAATGAAATGCCTAATTTCAGAATGAGTGTCAATATGTTTAAAAAGACATGCTTTGTGTGCATGTCAACAGGATATTTTCATGACCTTAGGACAACTTGTACTCACTCGCACATCATTATAAATCATATTTCTATAAGTAGTCCTTTCATACAGTGTGTATAATATATGGTATAAGATATGATTGCAAACTGTTGACAGTTGCTAACATTAAACTGCAAGCCAGGTAGCCCAGTGGTACTGTTTTCTCCAGAGAGGAGATGAGGGCATCTGATCAAGTGAGCCGGAGAGCTGAGATTACATTCCAGTACAGGGATAATTCATTATCTCTGCCAGGGGATCATTTGTTTGGTCGGGTGTGTCTTTGTCTGTGTCTGTCTGCAGCTAATCTCACAAACTACTGGGCCTATCAGCCTAAATTTTTTGTGCACAGTAATGACTGTATGAGGAAGAACCTCTTGAGGTTGCAGTGACTTTAAAAAATATTTGTTTTTGCTACTTCAGCTCCCTCACTCCATTCATTCTCTCTCTCTCTCTCTCTCTCTCTCTCTCTCGCTGCATACTACTGGGCATATCAGGCTAATAGGCTTTTTTTATCCTATTGTGGTCATATTTGCTCTGATTGTGGGTGAAAAAATCCAGGATGTGAGTTTCATTTCTGGGCGAGTTTATAAAACACACTGCTGATGAAGAGAGTGAACAGAACACAGAGCAGACACACGGGAGAACGACACTGTGTCAGAGGCTGATGGGATCTGTCAACAAGCGGGGGTTAAAACAGGCTCACTAGCATCAGCCGATGCTTCACCACTGTAAAAAATGAAGTGTAAAACAGCCGTCACTGTATCATACGTCAGC
>OMKZ01054519.1:5917-56900 GCA_900302535.1 Neoniphon sammara
GGTGAAATGGCAAAAAAAAAAAAAAAAAAAAAAAAAAAAAAAAAAAACATTGGGTGCATGATGCCCCTGTCACAGACCCCACACTAAATTATGTTCCCCAAATATGTAAAGAGTGGTGACGCCCCTGCTTGAAGTCCTTGGTGTCCCCTGTCACTCCAGCCATGGCTGTTTGCAAAACCGTCCTCAGGTAGAAATCAAATAAGTTGTCCATGGCATGGCAGCCAAAAGGGCTCTGACACAGGAGCAAATAGACATCTTCGTTATATGACAAATGCATATCATTACTTGATTCTTATTAGTATGATGCTCCTTGATGCAGCCTATTCTGTAATTGCACTTAACCTAATTTCAGTCTGTATGCTTGGCTTGGATAGCAGTGATGATTTGTAAATAATAAATCCTCTCCGCTGAAAGTTTAGAGATACTTACTTTAAAGTAGTTTTCTACGCTCTCGTCCAGCAGCGCTGTTTCCAGTTCATCGTTGGCTTCCTGCAAAAAAGAAGGCTCATTATGTATGACAGTATCAGCAGCACATTGAGAGACAGAGACAAGTGCAACACTGCAGCATCACATAGACACTCGCAGAACAATACGTCCAGACGTGGCCACTGGTGCAGCGCGTAAATGTTTAACTGATGCACCTATAGTTGTAGTCTCTGGATGCTACTCACATAGTAATCTTTAATCTGAGAAAAGTCCTCCCGCAGTTTCCTTAGCCGGACAGGGAAGTCCTCCACGAAGCGGCAGCAATGGTTATTGCACATAGGACTGCACCAGGCACTGCCATGAAAAGACAGCACAGCCAGGATGGACAGGAGCAGAGATAGGGGAGTCATGCTGGAAGTCTTCTGGTTGGAGAGACGAGAAGGTCCTCTGAGCTGAAGTGAAAACCGCTGCTGATTGGATGTAGGTGAGACCTGGTCCTCTTACCCTGAGGAGAGAGTTCAAATTCTTCTTTGCAAGGTCTGCCTGAAGATAAAAGTGCATAGTGCTCTGGCCTCATGTCAGTCTTTATATGATTTTTACTCACCTAAAAATGGAAGGGGGACTTACTGGAAAAAGAACATGCTTCACCCCTTTGACAGCATTCAGGAAAATCTGTAATAAATCATACTCCGCCCATTCATGATATACTCAGAATCAAAACAGAAGTGGTAATAAGTTTTTTTTTGTTTTTTTTTTTTTCTAGAAAAGAATCATGGAGCAAGCTTGTTAATATTAGCTCATTTTTTCTTATTTTCATCCACAAAAAAGGAAATTTATTAACAGCAAGATTATAATAAGAATAAGCATAAGAAGGGTAAGATTAATTTTGTTGTGCAATTAACGTCACATCGGAAAACAAGTGGACACTGGCAAAGCAAAGAAATAGCAATGAATCCAGCCCTGAATCGTAATAGCTGATTAAAAACTAAGTTATGATAATTCACACCAACCTGGCACCCCACCCTCTGTCCCTTATTTGGATGTGAGAAAGTTGGCAACCTTAGGCAGGATTCACAGTAAATATGTGACTGAAAATACCCTGTGAAAAAAAATACAGATTAATGTTTCAATCATTTGACTGTGGCGATCCAGAGGACAATACCTAACTGGGTAACCAAACATAAAAATATTTTGGCGCAGTCAGCATAACAGAGAATGGGGGGGAGTACAACTTTTGGTAATGCACCTCACAGTGACGTTTCCCTCGCGATATCTGGCAACTGTGGTTCTACAGCCATCTAGCTGCTAACTGCAGCTAAACTAACTAGCTCATGCTGAGAATGTCATGCATCTACCGTAACATTCACTTATTCACAAATGAAGGAGCTTCCAAACTGAGACTGGGAAATGGGATTACGAAATATCACTGACGAGGTAAAGTGGACGGAAGAATGAATTGTAAACAGCTTTTGCTGTTTTTTAACGTTATGATGGCCATATAGCTAGCATTAACCCCAGAACTGCACTCTTTAAGTTAACAGTTTTGAGCGCACTTGCAAACAGCCGTCCGGACGGCTGGCCATTGCCTACATTAGTGCTTGTATGTCAGCGAAATACGGAGCCAAGTTTGTTAAATAATTAAGTAGCCAACCAGATTAAGTGAATTCCCTTAGTCCTCTGACTTCTGACGTTGAAGTCAGATAGCATCCAGCTAGTGAACGTAAGGTTCTTGTTAAGCAGTCGCTTCATAAGTTTCTTCAGTTGAAGGAAGCCTCTTCCTCTTAATGTGGTCATAGCATGATAAACAAAACTGCCTACAGAGTTGGTTTAATAGGAATATCCTGTCTGAATAGAATGTTGAACATTCGCTTTTGACCTAGTTCGAACGGCCATATCGTTATGTTGTCGTCATTCTTTTGCATTTAACAGCTACTTGCTTTTGGACTCCCATTCCGAATATGACCCACATAAAACCGTCGAGTAACGTTAAATCCCGATCTCATATAGTACGACACGAGGTGACTGATGCGATGACTTCCTCTTTTAACGCAAACAGATGTAAATGCAAAATTTCACCAGACTGTTTAGTTTTGCTCTTTAAAACCCCTTAGAACGTTTCAGAATCCACTGTAACCACTTCAGACAAGTCCGCTATTTGCCCTATTGCGCAATCGCCGTCTCGACGCGTAGATGTCTGTAGTGCGAGTCAGTGAAGTTGCATGATACAGCACAGTTTTTTTTTGTAAATTAGAATTTGTATGCTTGATCCACATATCACCTGTAATATCCACAGACTTACAGAGAATTACTTAAAACTGATTGTTTTACTCTGATTGTCTTTGAAATCACTTCCGGAAGTTATGGAATCTGTTTAGCTGAAATCCCATTTTATTAGTGCCTCTATGTGTTTTGTTGCCCACTCCTGAAATACAGTGTAGTCACTTGAGCTATGGAGCTGAACATTTGGTTCATATTCAACAATGTAATGCACCCCTAGTTGCAGGTCACAGAAAAACTGCATGTAATTCCTTTTTATCAGAGGAAAACATCATGAACTGAACTCAGATTAATATTTCTTAACATTTAAGGTGTTCATACTATTCTGTGTCTAATTTGCATGTTAAAACTCTTTCAGTCTCCATTGGTCCAGGCTATATTCAGCCGAAATGCTGAGGAAGTCACATTCTTGTTGTGCCACAAGGAAGATGTCAGTTCACTGGTAATATCTTCATACATAATCACTGTAACCACATTTTCTCACAAGATGTTATACCAGGTTGCATGAATTCTGATGTATTTTGGTATAAATGTCAGTGGTTTGTTGAATTTAAAGGGGCCTAAAATGCTATCTACTGTATGATATCTCTTGAGATATATGATAGCATTCATTACAGTAACATTACATGCATCATCAGTATTTCAGGTTAAAGAGGCACTGATTCTTCTACACAGTATTGCAGAAATGGAGATCAAATATCTGTATGTCCAAATATTTCAAAAATTTCTTGGATCTAGTTCTTCACAGCTCTGTGTAACATACACACCTAAGTTGCTATACGGTTTATACCTCCCGACAGGCCTTCCACTCCTACCATTTTGAGTTCGCCCCTCTGGTTTCAAATGGTTTGTTACTGATTAGAGCCAGGACTGTGTCTGACTCTTTACTGAGCAGTATGATTTATTTCCACAGGACCAAGAACAAATCAGTCCCCTGCATGCTGCTGCTTATTTGGGTGATGTCCACATTATGGACCTCCTTATCACTTCAGGTAGCAAAATTATTTATCTTACTATTGAATACTTTCTAGTAATTAGGAAGCCTAGGAAACCTTTTTGGTATGGAATGCAACAACCAGTCAGTTACAACCTACTAAAAGCAGCAAAACAATAAAGACTAACTTTTGTCTGTTATTACAGGTGAAAGTGTCAACGGCAAGGACCAAGGTTGGCTGACTCCTCTCCATAGAGCAGCTGCCTCACGAAATGAAGTATGTCCTTATTTCAAAACATTACTGAAATGATGAAGCAAATAGGCATTCCTATGGATTTGATCACCGGATCTTAATGTTTGGCTGTAATATTCTTTGTACTTTATATGTTTTTGTCAGAAAGCTTTGGGGCTGCTGCTGAAGCGGGGAGCAGAGGTCAACACACAGGACAAATTGTGGCATACACCTTTACATGTGGCAGCCGCAAACTGGGCTACGCACTGCGCAGAGGCCCTGATATCACATATGTGCAATGTGAATATGGCTGATAGATCAGGAAGGACAGCACTGCATCATGCAGCACACAGGGGCCATGGAGAGGTTAGTTTTAAAACTGGTGGAATTACCCACAGTCTGATTTCATGCTCTGTTCACATTTATGCATGTTTGATTGATGTTATTATTTGTCCAAATACATAACAAGTAAGTTAGATTTGGGAAGTGAAAGATAGTTGGTGGTTAGTCAAGTATTTTTAGTCTAAATGTTTTCACAGATAATTACAACAGGATTGTAGAAAAGTAATTTAATTGTTTCATAATATATTTGTCTTATTTTGTGTATGCCCTGGGTGTAAATCATTCTTAACCTTTAGTTCAGTAACTTTGCACTGGTAATAGTTTTTTTTTAGCTGAGTTTCTGTGAAGCCCTGTTTGTTCTTTTGTGAAACGACCTGCTCATGCTTGTCTATGTTTATCTAAGTTTGATGCCAGATAAAAGTAAAGACAATCACTCATACAACTAATGTTCCATGTTTATGCAATGTTTTACCCAGCTGTTGTGTTTCTCCAGATGGTGAACTTACTTCTGATCAAAGGGGCCAATGTAAGTGCCAGTGATAAGGAGGAGAGGCAGCCAATCCACTGGGCTGCATACCTCGGTACGTGGCATAATTTTTCCTAAGGGACAAAAATGTATGGTAATTTCTTTGCCAGTAAAGATCCATCCATCATTAACTTAAGGGAAACCAGATGTTTGACCTTATTTAGTTCTGATGTGTGGATGAGCTCTAATTTCACCAAAAGTGGCCCACATAAGCAACTCACCCAACCTCCTGACACGGTGGTAAATTTAACAAAACTCAAACCCACATCTGCATGAACCACTTGCCAATGTTGCATAATGCCAAGAGGGTTAAAGTATGAGGAAACATTAGCTAATTTAGCAAAGAATATTCTTCCATATGGTACTTTATAATCTTGTGGTTTTTTTCAGCCTGCAACCCACCCGCAATTACTAATAACTTTGTTTTGCTGACCCATGACCACTTGCATCTGCAGTTTACATGTGATACCTGTGGGTTTTGGGTCAATCTGCGCATCACTATTAATAAGACTTGTCTACATTGGTTAAGGTGGAAAGGTTTTTAGGTTTTTACAAAACTTTTTAAACCAGAAGTTCCTAAAATCCTAACACACTCTGTTTGTACCATTTGTTATTAATATCAGGCAAACCTAAAAACTGTTGTAGTTAGTTGTGTGTGCTGTGGTCTGTGATTATTTTATCTGTGTGATATCACTCAGATATGATGAAGTGGATACTGGATTTGTTGAGGAACATCAGGCCAAAGTAGTTGTGTTGATCTAGAAGGCACTTGTTTCATTTTATTAATCAGGTAATCTATTTCTGAGCTGATTTCTGATCATTTTGTTAATTTCACCTAATTAATTGAAAAAAGATGGCTTGTGAGAGGCCATGGAGGACTTACTTCAAACTCTGCCATTTACATAGAGGAAATATTCATAGAGACTTAATACTCACACATAAATGAATGAATGGAATATTTGGACATACAGTGTGTATGTAAAATATACATGTATATGCATGTGTGGGACTGTCACATATGTATGTATGTGTCTAAGTTTATCCAGAGGACATTTCACTATAAATAGAAAGCAGAAAAGTAATATGACATGGAAACCCTTGCACCCTTTGTGGTTAAAAGAGATTGTAATTGAGAGCCAGGTCAAGCAGCCAGAAATAGTCAGAATGATACTAGAAGTTAAGCAATTTACCCTCAAAAGAAAAAAGAAAAAATTGTCACTTTTGTGACAATTTTTGACAAGTAGTGCTGACATTACAGAACAGCAAAAATAGTGGAGAATTCTTGTCAAGTTTATTTTTATTTCCCTTAATGATAAGTATGTATTAAAGGGCTATATTCCATAGTACATCAAAAACTACAACAAACATGCCTAGGGATGATTTCTCCAGTTCACCTTACCTTCATGTCTGACTGTGGGAGAAAATTCATGTAAACACAGGGAAAACATGCAAAATCCACACAAAGAGGACCAGGGCCAAATTTTGACTGTGCTACACAATGAGTCACAATTAGTTTTAAAAATTAATTAAAATAATAAATGCATATTGCTGATATTATCTGTGGCCATTTATATTCTGTTATATATGTTATATATGTTATATGTGTGGAAATCTGACACATTTGTTAAACTACATACAAATCAATTTAAAAATAAACCCAAGATGCTGATATCAAAATCACATCTCTCTTTTGTAACTTGTAAACTTGTATGTGCAAAAATCCCAGATGGATTTGTGTAATAGTTTAAGAGAAAACAATAAATAGAAAAAGCAGAAGCATAATCTAAATGTCTCATTACTGACAATGTGGAGGACAAGGAGGAGGGTTGAAGACCAGTCCACTGCTTAGATATCTCAGTTCATGTGTATAAGACAAATTAGTTAATATATTTAGCCATTAGGTCAAATTTGCATGGTATTGTTACAGGCAACAGTAAATTCTGGTAATCTGCTCAGCTTTGTTCAGCTTTTTCTCTTTCTGATTGTAAGAAATGGGGGTGTAGTTTCTATACAGGCCTCATCAGGACCAAGTGTTCAAGATAAACAAATGTGTTGTTTTGGTTTCTATAAACTGTGGGCCTGTGGGGGCCTTTGAGACTGTCAACAGTGAGTAAGGGCTAAAAATAAACTTGAACTTAAGCTTGAACTTGAAACTTGAATCTATTCAGTATAATAATAAACTCAAGAATTATAATGAGAGAATAATAAAATGAAGAAAGCATAATAATTAAAGAAAAAGAATAATAAACTCAATAAAAATATCAAGTATAGTCTATCTGTCATCTGTTTATAGGCAATGATAGCAGCCATTCAATTACTGACTGGGCCAGCTAATAGCTCCAGCCTACTTGGCTTGCCAAAGTGAGAGAAAAATGTCAGCTCAATCCACAGAAATAAGAAATAAGAAAAGTCTACTTTTTCTCACAAAAAGGTTTAATCCTTTATCTAATGACACTATTAACTTGGGCTAACCTGTACACTAACTGTGCAAGAGAAAGGGGGTGTTGGATGTGCTCATGCATGGCAAATGCTTGTAGTAAATGTGAAGCTCTTCTTTCAGGACATGTGGAGGTTGTGAAGCTGCTGGTGTCTCACAGTGCTGATGCGATGTGCAAGGACAAACGTGGATACACTCCACTCCATGCTGCAGCTGCCAGCGGACAGTTAGACGTGGTCAGATATCTGTTGAGACTGGGGGTAGAGGTAAAGTGGCTCAGGCATATCTCTATTTGAAAATGGAAACCATTTTCTGTTTTCAGATATTAATACAACAATCAAATGTTTGTCTGTGTAGTGACTGGAGGTCCTGTACAAGACAACCTTTTCTGAATGCTTAGCTGGTTTATTATAATTAGCACACATTACAAAAACACAAAATGCACCTGTGAATTATTGTTATGCTTTAAGACAGAAAATTGCTCAACTGTGTTCAAGGTCAGCTAGAATTTATTGGTGAACATTGTGAGCCACTATCTTAAGTGATGGTGGTATGCTCACTGACAGGTGCTCTAATTGGATATTCTGTCAAAGCCAGAGGGTGTTCAAGGCCTTTTCTTACATTAGGGGCAGGACCATTTTTAACTTGCTACTTGACTTATCAAACGCTTTCGGCACTGTTAATTATCTCAGTAAAGTTTCATGGGCAAACATACAGATGACTGCACAATTACGCTCTCAACAGACAACAGTTTGTAATTGTAAATGGTTGGACATCAATGACATGGTGTCCCACAGAACTCTATTTTTGGGCCCATGTTGTTTCAGACATCATTGACCTTGCTGCTGCATCCTCATTGATGCTTCCTTTGCTTTTTGCTGATGATACCAACTTCATCGTTACAAAATAAATCTCTGCATACACAGCTGACCTTAATGCTAGTTTTGAAAAATCTCAAAATTATTTCAGCTAAGCAAACAATCCCTGAATATGTATATATAAAAATACTAGTTAAAAAAATACAGCAAAAAAACAAGTGCCTTTCTCTCCTTATGAATGAATTAAAATAATCAAATCTTATCAACCAGATTCCTTTGAGTTACTGATCAAAATTTGAGATGGTGAAAACATATCCTTGTCTGTTGGTATCATCACCAAGTCAAAATGTTCTCTAACACTGCATTATAGTATAATTTAACCATGCTTCACACACTTCAATATTGTTTGGGCAGCTAAAGCTTTCCTCACTAAAGCTTCGCTTCCTCTGCCCGTCAGATTGATGAAGCCAACACCTTTGGGAACACAGCGCTCCACATGGCCTGCCACACAGGGCACGAGGCTGTGGCCAGTGAGCTGGTGAACTGCGGTGCCAACATCAACCAGCCCAACCGCCACGGCTTCACACCGCTGCATCTGGCTGCGGTCTCCTCCAATGGGGCGCTGTGTCTGGAGCTGCTAATCAACAATGGTGCTGATGTCAACATGCAGGTTAAGAATCATTTTAGTGTATTTAAAAAAATAAATAAATAGAATAACTACAAACCAGTATGTAGGGATTCTAGTCGTTGGTCAGATGATTAAAAGTACAATCTACATGTGTTTTCTGATGTTTGGTGCTGAGACAAAATGTGTTATTTCCATTTCCATTTAACAGAGTAAAGAAGGGAAGAGCCCTCTGCATATGGCTGCTATTCATGGGCGCTTCACACGTTCCCAGATCCTTATCCAAAATGGTAATGTAAAATATTTACAAAATATTTACAACCCTTTCTGATTTAACATGTGATTTGAGCTTATTAGAATCTAAAACACTGAAAATTTCCTCTCTGCTTTTCCTTCTTCGTACAGGTGGGGAGATTAACTGTGTTGATATATATGGTAATACTCCTCTTCATGTTGCTGCAAGGTATGGCCACGAGCTGTTGATCAGCACCTTGATGACAAATGGTGCTGACACAGCCAGGTAAGTTTCTAACTATCTGTCTGTCTGTCTGTGCCTTTGGTTGAACAGTGTTTTTAAAATTTCAGTTTCTTCCATCAATCAGATGACTTGTTTTGAAAATGATAAACTATAGCCAATTAGTAAGTTTGATCTCAGTGTAGATATAACCAAATACTCATAGAGACATGAAAATATATTAGGTACAGTTAATAGTTTGTAGTTTAGTAAAGCCATTGAACATTCAGAGTTTTTGTCTAACAAAAATCACTTTACAGAGTACTGTCATATTCTTGCAGATTCCTGAAATGAGAGCGCGCACTAAAAGTTGTTCATTTAGTCATTCAATATGATACATACACAACAGGGCTGAAAATACACTCTGAAATAAGATGACAGTGTGTCACTGTGTGTCTCATTTTAGGTGTTGAAATATACCATACATTATTGCAGCCAAAACATCAAACTGTCAAATTGTCTTGTTAGTCTTCCAGTCAAGTGTAATACACTTGATAGTTGGAACCAGAAGAAAGTATCTGTTGGATTTTTTTCTTTAAATAGCCAATTTCAGATTTAGGTTTGACTTCCATTCTGTTAGTGCTGCTGAGATAAAACATAACACTTATTCTATTACCTGTGTTACAAGACAAGGGATTCATGGAATGCTTCCATTACACTTGGCTGCACTCTACGGGTTTTCAGACTGTTGTCGCAAGTTACTGTCTTCAGGTCAGTTTGTGTTTTACATCTAGTTATGCTTATTGATGTACAAAGCATTATTCTCTTCTGGGAAGTCCTTATTTTAATTTTTAATCACTGATACAAGTCAAAATGTGTTCAGAGGTTATCTTAAAGTGTTACTTCTGTTTTGCATCATGTAGGTCAGCTGTACAACATTGTGTCGTCTCTGACCAGAAGCAGCAGCCCAACCGGATTTGATATAAACACCCCAGACAATCTGGGGCGGACCTGTCTGCATGCTGCTGCCTCTGGAGGGTACACACACACACACACACACACACACACACACATACAGACTAACGGTTTGTATCTCTTTTGTATGTCACCTACAGACTACATGGCTCTTAGAATCCAAACAGACTGTTAAAGTTTAAAACACTTCACACTCAACACCTGTGCTGGCCAGAAAACTTTAGTTAGACGTCTTAATTTTGTGGTAACCAGGAAAGAGGACAATATCTGTACTCTCCACATTCTAAGTTTCATTCTCGTTTTCGGTTTCTTGGGGAAATCGCTCTGTTTCAGGCTTCCAGTATTCTATTTTTTTCTTCATTTTAGATAGTTTTAATGGGCACCTGCGGGTGGAGCGTCCTCTAGTTAACCTAATTAATTAGATTAGCAGCCCTCAGGAGGCACTCACATAGGGGTATTGTATGACATTTTTGAGCCCAGGTTTCTTATTCATTCTAGATCCTTTCCTGGGTGATATTTTATCTGTGTATAAAATACATTTGGTTTATATACTGCAGCACATATATGGTTTTGTGGGAATAAATACTGGAAACATTATTAACAGTCTTGTTGACATTCTTGAAAATGTTGACACAAAACCACAAGTTGCAAAACGTTTGTGCAAATTAAGTTACAGTGTGGGTTGAGTTTTGCGGTGTATTTTACACATTCACAAATGTTAATGTAGCAGTTGCAAATGACATGTTTTAAAACGTTTGTGGACAATAATGATGATATGGCTCAATATGCAACCAAACTAATGTCCAGTACAGCAATGTAAAGGATAGTGCACAGAATAATATTTAAGACTACAACAAGGTCTGTTCCATTTCTATACAGCTAAGTTTTGAACTTAATATTTTTTTTTCTGTTTGTACTAAGTAGTTGCACATTATCAGTGAGTGGAACAACACTTTCTCTTGAAGTGGAGCTATAAACTTTTTCATAAACTATGACTGTTGTTTGCCTTGTCAAAAAACAACCCACCCAAAAACATAAAAATAAAATGAAAACATAAAGATGACCTTAATTTGTCCAAAAAAGTTATAACTGAGAGATACTTTGGTCTTAAATTAACTAACTTTATTTTTTTTCCCTTGCAGAAATATCGACTGTCTGAACCTGCTGTTAAATAGTGGTATTGACTTAAGTATAAAGGATAATTTGGGAAGGTAAGTGGTCCTACCTGCATCCTGTAGAATTAGATTATCAGCAGCATTTAACAGTATAAATTTGCCTGTACTCAACATCGATTACAGCTAACATTGAACACTTCTTGTACACTGAAGTTACTTGATATCATGGCTGTTGTCCATTCTGCCTCCCAGAGGTCCTTTGCATTATGCCGCAGCCAATGGGAACAGCCAATGCACAATCGCCCTGGTGAGAGCTGGAGCCGAGGTCAACGAGCTCGATCTGACAGGCTGCAGCCCTCTGCATTACGCTGCTGCCTCACACACCTTCCATGGGTGAGAGACACATTTTACTCACAAGTTAAGAAAGAAAGCATCCTTTGATTTGCCAGTGGATGCATTTGGCTGAACTTGATGCCTGACTTGATGTTAGTACAGTTCATTATGAGCCTGATCAACATGCAGTTTTAAAAACATCCTCCTTTTTTCCACAGAAGGGAGAGACATAACTCTGACGCTGGCCACAGTGAGGAAAGAGAAGAGGAGGCATTTTTGTAAGTCATCCATAAATAAAGATTAAAACATCTCAACTTCAATTTTGATTTAGAAATCACTATTCAGAATCTCAGATCATTCATTTCCATTAGTGAGTAGTTCAAAAATGACTATCCCAGGGAATTATTGGACTTAATTATTGGACAACTTGGGACCTCAGTGCAGCCCGACTTACACATCTCATCTTTTGCAGTGCTGTTAGAAATACTGTACTGCTTGTACTAGACTAGTAGTGTAAAAGATGCAACCTTTCTATTTTGTAAAATATTTAAAGGATAGTTGATGAGAAGCTGAAACAGAAGCAAGGAAAGTCATGGGGAGATTTTCTGCAGGCTAAAAGTTTAGAACAGACAGAAATGGGGTGAGAGGGAATGACACAGGCATGTAAGAAGCAACGATACAAACTGAATTTGAGAGTGGGTGTACAGGACTACATGAGATTCTGGCTTCTGGTGTCAAAGCTTAGTGTGTTCCTCTCTGTATGTGAATGTTTGTGTGTAGATGTTTAGAGTATCTGCTGGACAATGGTGCAAATCCAACTCTGAAGAATAGTAAGGGCTACAGTGCCGTCCACTATGCTGCAGCTTATGGGAACAAACAGCACCTTGAACTGGTGAGTGGTTTCTCTGATTTTGAGAGGCTGATTGTGTTAAGTGTGTTGATTTTTTTCCAGAGTTAAATGATTTTATGCTAATTCAACTTTTCTTTTTTTTCTTTTTTTAACTCTCCCTCTTGCAGCTCTTGGAAATATCTTTTAACTGCTTGGGAGAGGTTGAAAGTAATGTTCCTGTCAGTCCGTTGCACTTAGCTGTGAGTACAAGTCAAAATTCTCTCAAATTCATGTATGCCAAATCACTCTCTTCTTCACTCCCTGAAAGAAATGAACACTTTTCAGTAGAGGTTAAATAGAGTGTTAAATGAACAGTCTAAAGCCTCTTTATTCACTTGCCCTTTCCTGTTCTTTTGGCATCTATTGTGCCTCTGCTTTACAGGCATTTAATGGTCACTGCGAGGCTGTGCGTTTGCTGTCTGAGACATTAGTGAGTTTGGACGTGCGTGACATCGAGGGCCGCACTGCGCTCCACTTGGCTGCCCACAGAGGCTTTGCCCAGTGTGTGGAGGTGCTGCTGAAACACCAGGCGTCCTGCACTCTCAAGGACCACAAACACAAATGGACTCCTCTCCATGCTGCAGGTGTGTGTCTGTGTGTGTGTGTTCGGCCCGTTCACACTAAGGATCTGCACTGACCGTCAGGCCTTAATTGGTTCCCAAAGTGTTCACATCCAGGGTTCTCATAGGAAAGTCAGAAAGTTTTTGTAGAAGTTTAAGTGGGTGTTTTTTTGTTTGTTTGTTTGTTTGTTTTTTCTTTATTTCTTTAACCTTTTAACATTTTCACGTGTCCAGCTGCTGAGGGCCAGATGGACTGTCTGCTCATCCTGGTCAACAGGAAGGAAACCACAGACATCATCGACAGCACAGATGACCAGGGACAGTGAGTCACAATTATGATCTCATTTGTTATTACATGTAATAAGGCCCCATTGACCAATTAGATGAACACCTGCTATTTTCTCCTTTACATAGGCTATTTTTAATTCCTAGAGAGTAGTAATGAGTCATCTTTATGTAAACAACTATTCTGATTTTGTGATTTTTTTTTTTAAATCAGTGAAAACAGACCGAGTTTGTCCAATTTTATAGCTTAATTCATAGCTAGAGAGCAACTAAATTTTCTCTCTACATAAAAGGATTTCAATTACCATCACCCTCTCGAGTGCATAGTAACTGACTGTAAGTTTAATAATTAGCAAGTAATGGGACAAAACACAGTCGGAAATAAAAGGAACAAAGGAAGAGTGGATTTTGTGTATTGATATTCTTTGTTCCAGCCAGTAAAACAAATGAGCTGTACTTGCTCCTCTGTACAGGCAGCCTTCCACCAGTGTGTCCAGTCAGAAAGCAGCAACTTACTTCTTGGTTTATTTGAATTACTACCAGTTAATATTCAGGCACAAAGCATGATGACTGTGTGCTTTTTATGATTTTTTTTTCAAGTCTACCAAGTGATGTTAAAAGCAGCTCGATTAATCTACCCAGCCAAGGCTATTTTTACCACCCTTAACTTGATCAGGTACAGATGGACACAGGCTGGGCAGCAGCGTGTGCTGGCAACTCTGCTTACAGGGGACGAAAAAGGATTGTTATTTTTGTATGCAGGACGGCTCTGATGTTGGCAGCTCTGGGCAGTCACACAGACTGTGTCCACATCCTGTTGGAGAAAGGAGCTCAGGCTGATGCTGCAGACAGGAAGGGGCGCACTGCATTACACAGAGCTGTGAGTGTACTTCATGTGTTTTGTGCATGCATGGTCCTTCACTTAGTTAAACCTCATAATTCTGTAAAGAGGGAATGAATAGGTGCCTTCATAGCGCCTTGGATGTTCCATATATTTTTGCCACTTACATCAAATTCTCTGTCCTCCCCCTGCAGGCAATGATGGGCAGTGCAGACTGTGTGTGCGCCCTCTTGGAACACGGGGCCACGGCTTTATGCAGGGATTCTCATGGAAGGACCCCGATGCACCTTGCAGCGTCTTGCGGCCACACAGAGCTCCTTCGCAGTTTGGTAAACGCTGCTATGCAAGCTGACTCCCTGGACTCCATGCTGGACTATAGCGGCTACACGCCCACCCACTGGGCTGCATACCATGGTGAGACAGCTATGGCGAACCTTCATGTCAAATTTTTAACAACATGTGTTTGTCTCAGTGTTAAATAGTGCAAGCAAGGACATAAATAGAGACAAAAGATCAGACAAGATGAGTGGACATGAGAGGTTTAGAGAAAAACCACCACAGTCTGCAGGAACAAAAAATAAACCAGACTAGCAAGAGGAACTAAAAGCAGGCTGGAAAAAAATGAAGGGAAACTAATATGTTGTATGGTGAGAGTTAAAGTGGATTTTAGGCTGCACGAAATTTTGTAGCACAGAGCCACAAAAAGAATTTCAGCTCTGTGTTAAAGAACCAATGGCCATGTGTGGGAGACAATATCACCACATTTCCATTCCACTGCATGATTTAAGCCATAGATTTATTACTGTCTGTTGTTCAAATGTCTTCTTAAATGCTAACATGGTGGGAGATTGGCAAAACTTGCTTTGTTGGCAGGCCTTGTACACTTATCATTTTTGTCCATCTTTTAGGGCATGATGGGTGTTTAGACATTTTACTTGAAAAGAAACTCTTCAGTATCCAGGAAGGAAATCCCTTTACCCCATTGCACTGCGCTCTGTGAGTAACCCAATTAATTTAATTGCTAATGACACTTCACCTCTGGTGCTCATACATTCTTTTCACGAATTTAACAACGCTCTCCTCTTATTCTTGTGTGCAGAATTAATGGCCATGACGGGGCTGCAGAACTTCTAGGGAAGACTGTTGGCACACAAATGGTTAACATTAGAGATGCCAAAGGAAGGTTGGTGCTGCTCTGAGTTGAACTCTATTAATCATAACAAACTGGGAAAGCAAAGCATGCCTCCATCTCTAATGTAAGATTGGGGATAATGAATGTCTGTCCGTTGACATTTTCAATGTAAAATTGTTTGGTAACATTTCATTTCATTCAGTTTGTATATGTTAATCTTAATCTGTCTGCTTATGTGTGGTGGCTGACCTGTGCCTGCAGGACCCCGCTGCATGCAGCTGCTTATTCTGATAATGTTGCTGGGCTCCGGATGGTCCTGGCTCAGGGGGCAGAGGTCAACGCCGTGGACAATTCTGGATGCTCTGCTCTCATGGTCGCCGCTGACTGCGGACACACCATGGCTGTTGGTATGTGACTTAAATACTGTGTCTCTCTCTGTCGGGAGTATAAGCCATTGTACTTATCTGCAGCTAGGTGGAGTTTGCTTTCAAACAAGATGGCCTGATTTTAAGTTCAAGTTGGGGTGAAAGATATTTTATGTCCTCAAGAGATACTCAGCATCCCTGTTTCATCTGTCTTCTTTCTCTGCACTGACCATCCTCCTGTCATTTTAAAAACAAGTCTTCACCTTTTCCCTGACAAGTATTTTATTGCCCAGCACTTCCCTAACATGCATTGTGTTTCACTGGACACAGGAATAACTGTTAGATCTATTATGTGGCTGCTGTGATTTTGACCCCTGCAATTGTTACTACTGGTTATTTTGGTGATCTAGGAATATGTTTTTTCTACTCTTGCACTCATCCTCAAATATATTGTCCTATATTAAAATCAGAGCATCTGCTAAATGCCTAAAATATTAAGGCCCTCTATGAGAGATGTCCTATTTTCTACATTTCAGAGCTCTTACTGCACCAGGCTAAACCAGACCTGACGCTGCTGGATGCCCATGACAACACCGCCCTTCACTTAGCCTGCAGCAAGGTCACAAACACATGCATACATGTTGACATGTGCACACCGACACAGTTTCATAGACTTGAATCCATTCCCTAAATCCCCATCTTAACTATAATTATTAATTGCCAAGCTCTAACCCACAACTGATCATTTTGAAGACTTTTTTAAACTCACTCCAAATATCTGCTATCTCTTGCTGCCTCTCACACACATTCACACAGATGTACACCAGACCATATGCACTTTGCTGAATCACTTTCACAATAACTTTTGAATGTGTGTCGCACTGCAGGGCCATGAGATGTGTGCCCTGATGATCCTTGGGGAGATCAGTGACTCCTCACTCATAAATGCAACAAACCGCGCGCTCCAAATGTAAGTTAGTGTTTTAAAGTTGCCTTGAAGTGCTGGCCACTAAATTCTCTCTCTTCATAAGAAACACCACTATATTTAGTATTGAAATATGCATAAATGAACCATACTGGTGTGGTGTTTGTTTAAACAATAACTGTTGCCACCTGTTGCAGTAATATTGTGAGATTATGTCACCTATTGAAAATCAAATGTGGCACAGTGTACGACCCTGAAGCTGTGCTGTCTTAGCAAAGATTGCACAGAGACTGTGTCAGATGTTATATGCACAAAGAACGGCTTAATGCCAGTGAGTGCATATGCACAAAAATACAGGATACTGCCAGAATTTTTTTTTCTTTTTTTTTTCTTTTTTACCAAAACTGCTGCACAAGATTATTACATGTTGCAGAAAAGAGGTTTGGAATTTAGGAACAAGAAAAATGACCTGTATGGATTCTGAAATTAAACATTCAAGATCTTTTAAGGGATTATTTAAGAACATTTGGAACCTTAATTTCTTTTAATTTCTAGGTAAACGTTTTTTGCTCTACAATATAATGAAGCACATTTGGAGGTAAAAGTTCAAACAAACATTCTACAACTCCAGAAGGAAAGTCTGTTATTCATTGTCACTGGAACTACAGGCTGCCATCCTAAGATGCCAGAGAGTTTTAGACCATTTTTCTGTCTTTTCCATGTCGTTGTAGGTAAACAAGGGAATGTGATAGGAAGTTAGGAGAGAAGTAGGGATATGTCATGTGACAAAGGTGGTGAACTTGATTTGACTCGTGATGTCAGGGACTTTTGAACCTTATTTGCTGATCCAACAGGGCACCCTGACATCAAAGTTTCTTTATTTGGTTTCTAGGTCACTGAGAGTGTTGACAGTGTTGGCTTGGCCAAAAGAATAACACACGTGAAAAAACAGCATTTCTTTGATGTAATTTGGTGGCATTCCCCTTAAGCTCTTATCCCTCCAGTTAGACATGTATCTCTCACCTCGTGTAGGCCTCTTCACATCGCAGCGAGGAATGGCCTGGCGACTGTGGTGCAGGTTTTGCTCAGCAGAGGAGCAGCAGTAATGGCTGTAGATGAGAAGGGTAAGCAGAACCATTAAATAAATACCTTTGTGACAGGATTTAAAGATAACCATTTTTTCCTGCCAAACATTGTCAGTGAACGCAACAACAAAATACAAAATGGCTCAACATGGATTTGTGGCTGTTCCTTTGCTTCCTCTGCAGGCCACACACCAGCCTTGGCCTGTGCCCCAAACAAGAATGTGGCTGACTGTCTGGCCCTGATCCTCTCGACTATGAAGCCTTTCCCTCCCAAAGAGGCCAATACCCCCCACTTGAAACCCATCCTGAAGAAGCGTGGCATTGCTGTCACCTGTGGGTCCTTGGCCAATGGAAAGCTAGGCCATACCTATGTTAATGACTGCCAAAGCACAGTTGGCCTGCATGGGTGCCTGACTGAGTGAAATCCCATCCCAGAGTAAACCACCATGCTCTGCTCCTTCTCATCTTCAGCTGGAATCCCACATTAAGCAGCCAAGGCAGAGCACTTGATTGCTCTCATGCACTTCAGGTTTGACATTGATGGAAATGGAATCAGACCAACAAGTTCCAACATCGCAAGAGCCGACCATCTTGTAACACAGTTCACTTAACGATTCCCATAATCAATTCCCAGGTTTGGGGTTTTGTTGTTACTCCTCTTTGCATCTGCATGTGATGGGATGTGACTTTGTCGGGGAGGTGCAGACATCATGTTGACAAGCAGGAAGACTGCAGCACTTCACGCCTTATTTTCTCTGCAAACTACCTTCTTCATTTAACAACTCCCAGCAGGGCCTCCTGAGCAAATGCTGAATTTTATTAAAGCTCAGACGGATTTTTTTTTTAACAGCCCACGCATTCAGCAGCAGAAGAATATAAGTAATTGCTCTAGTGTCTCTGCATAACGGTTCTGTCAGACTTGCACACATGGATGAAAGCGTTAACTTGAGCGCTTCTTGATAATCACAGAAACACATGACATAAGTGTGGAAGTGCTCAAGTGCGAAAACACGAGTGTGTTGATTTGGACTTGGGCATGCATGTGTTAGTGCTGTTTCTGTCCCTCTCTGAAACACTTCTTAAGTTTGGGAATTGATAAAGGGAATCGATAGGAATAAAACTCATCAGAGGGAATCATTAAGGCACTGGCATTCATCAGATCTTATGAATAGCCAAGACTACATACACTCAAGGGCAAGAATACCTGGAAGTTTGTGTACAAGTGCATTTCTGCATACAGGTATTGTTTCTTTATCTTATTGTTTAAAAAATGTAATAAGTGCTGTAAAACTTTTATTCAATGAAGATGACTCTATTTTGTCCTATTTTCTAATCCCATCTATAGTACAGTGGAGATGGGGAAATTGAAATGAATAACCTCTAATTTTATAATGGTCTTGATAACTTACAGTACATTTCAGTTTTGTTGAAATAATATATGACTTTTATTTGTACAACAGATCTTACCTTGTAAATCCCAAAATGACTGAGAAGTGACCTCAGATGACACTAAACTTGGCTTCTGTGTGTACTGTACTGTAGGTGCAATATACAGCACATCTTGAGCTGGACCTCACTTGAAAAATGGAAAATATAACTAAAGAAGTCAAGCGAGGAAAAGAGGAAAACAGGTAAATGAAAGGTCAGAGAGACTGAGAACTCTGCAGAAATACCACAATATAACATTACATTTACAGAGGCACATTTAATGATCAGAGAACAGTATGTATATCTTTTATGCTCAGACCATTTGCTTCTGGTCTTTTGCTTTTTGTCTGTAGTAAATTATGTGATGTTTGCCGTCACTACAGAGTTACCAATACAGTATGAGATAAATCTTATATTTCTCATAACAGATGCAACACATAATGTCTGATAAAAAACAAACAGAAACTCAAATCAGTGTCTATTTTTGAGAGTTGATTTTCTGTACGTTCTTCATCTCCTGGTTCAATGAAATATTCCTTGTGGGTGTCAGATATTTCTTGACATTAAACAAATCTGTGCCCGTAGAATATGAGACTGACAAATAAAACTTTTCTTGTGAGACTGTTTCTTAGGCAAAGAGGGAAAATACTAAATGGTAGAGCATACAGATTTCCCATGTTTTGTGCTCTATACTCTATTTTTCCCTTTTTAATATATGCACAATAGGCTCCTAAGATGAAAGAAATATTTAAATAGAGCTGCTATAAGATGTCACTGCCTTTGTCATTAAAGATTGTATCCAATTTTATTAATGCAGTTTTGCATTTAATGTCAACATTGTTTATGTAATCCAAAAGCAGTATACACACACCCTTTGATATTCTTCCCCTTTCCCTGCTGTTCTGCACTAGCAGTAACTGCTAAAAGGGTTTTAAATGATTTGCACTGTAAGATCAAAGTTTACATTTTATAAAACATTTCCTCTGTGCAAATTTTGTGGTGCTAAAAATTTCTAAATGGATTCATTTATTTTTGTGTGTGTTACATCTATGCAAATACTCTGAAATTTAAAAGGATATTCTACAAATTGAATTAACATAACATTAGAGATTAAGATTGTGTGAGTGTTCCCCCCCTTGTTTCATTTGGACTAAACTGTGTTACTTACAGTCTGCTACAATATTTCATATGCATTTCTCAGATGTACATTTGAGGTTGTAGTGAAATGTTTTGAACATTGGTCTCTCAAAATTGCTCCACTTCAGCGTTTCATGCAAACAAATTGGTGTCTTCCATACATCTGAATGGGAATTGTGTAGGATGTTGTGTGGGCTCTTGAACTTTAGCACATTGTGTTTGATTTTTGGATGGCAGTTCACTTCTGAGACATGAAAGTAAATAAGTAAATAAATAAATCATTACTGTTTGACAACTGTATGTGAAGTTGTTTTTCTTGTCACAGTTTATTTCCATGGTAAAATGTTAGAAGAATAAGTGCCTTATAAATTACAACATCATGCAGAATATCCACCATGTCTAATATGGGGGTAAATTGAAATATCTGATAAGTTCTGCACTATGACAAATTCTGCAAATATTTCATTGTGATGAGGTAATCGGGCAGCCAGCCCAAATTAGACCATAGCATCAGGAAACAATTATTTGGATATACAAACACCATTAAATATACTGTAAATAATCATCCACCCCTAAGAGTAATAGATATGTCTTTTCTGTTTTAATTTATTTATTTATTAATTTATTTAAATTATTTTAATTTAAACATCAAAAAGACATTAGTAGATTTTATATGATTCAAAGGTTTGACCACAATATGGACAGAGATGGTTGTGAAGATGTAACAGTTTAAGTATATATTGTGAAATGACAGACCGGGGAATTTATCTGCAGGCTTCATGATGCCAGAGTGCTGATAGGAAACGTCACATCCTCCAAAGTATAAAGTGTTTTTACATAGCTTTGTTTTTCTTCCAAAGATAAATGAGGCGTCTGGCTGGTGGCTGCTTGTCTGTGGACTGCAGTTATCATGAAACACTGTTCAGTCAGTTTGATGGCAGCAAAGACTGATACCACTGCAAGCTGTGGATACATGTTGCAATTCATAGTAGTAGCCAATAGAGGTCGATAAAGGTTATAAACTATGTAATGCCCCTTTAATGATGCCTGTAGAGGTCTTGGTTCTTTTCAACTATTGAAAAGTCATTTGAAAGACGGTGCTCTTGGTTAGTGTTTAAAGTTTTCTTCCTTCTCTGAGTCAGAGCATTATCCCAAACCTCCCGCCTGCCTCTCTCTGTTAGCAAAAGCATTTGTGGACAATTAACCAACAACAGCAACTGTCCATTTTGTCGGGTAATGGAAGAAGTTTGCTCTGAAGGCTTTCTAACAGAAAGTCTAACAGAAAGAAGAGGTTAAGATTAGGATTAGGGATGGGTTCTCTGTTAGAAAGCCTTCAAGGCAAACTTCTCCATGTGCACTTTGCCAGGGTTTCACTTCCGTTCCGTTTCCTGCTTTTACAGTCAGCCGGGGTGCAGCTAAACGCCACTCAATCAATCTACAATCGCTTTCTGTTATTCGCAAAAATGGCGAACGTGGTGCTGGAGTTTACGGCTTCTGCCGGCGACTCGGAACCACCGAGTCGCCCCGTTTTGATAATTGGACAACAGAGCAACCTGCAGCAAGTAAACTGGAGCCAAATCAAGGGAAAGCTACAGCCAGTCGTTAGCAAAGAGGTACTGTTCAGGATGATAATACTTATGGATAGGTAACGTTAGCGCTTGGCTAACCCTGGCTTGCTAACAGCTAACGTTAGCGTAATGACAGTAATGCCAAATCCACACTCTTGCCAGGAGCTAAGCTAATCAATTACCGTTAACTTTACAAGCTGTTGGTAGCAGCGTTACACAGTGGTGTAAGGAGAGAATCACAAAGTTTATATCTCACGTCAAGTAAAAGTAGAAATACCCTGATGAGCTCCTGAATTGGTAAAAACAAGACAACAGTTGAAAATTCATACGGGTCTGTGTCGAAGAAATTGATTTTAGCCAGATTTAATGTTCCGCAATTACCTTACAAAAACTTTCTTCTCGCCTGAATTTTTTTTTTACAAAGTTCACCGAAGGAATTTAGGATTGGCCTTATATGACTCAAATACTTAATGTGCATCATTTTCGCACCGGATGAACAAATGTTTTCCCCTTAGATAATTTGCCGTGTCCAGTATAAAATCAGCTTTGTAAAAAGCCGATTAATCACTTTGTACACTTAAGTATGAGAATCCTGCTTAATTTCAAGAATATATTATTTCTTTGGTTTAGAAAACCACAATTTTTGAGCAAAATCAGGTCAAAACGAATTAAATAAACAATATAATCTATTTAGACACTAAATGACTGTTGTCTGCACAAATTGAATCAAAAATCCGCTCCCCTTCCCTCTTACACAGTGAATGGGAGAGCTAGGTTTTGTGGGCAAATATTATCTGTGCTTTTTTGTAATATTAATATCAACTTTGAATGAATACTTTGAAAATTTGAGACCATTTTTGTGCGTGCTCTCACAGTCATCCAAACAACTTTGGTTCTGGTCAAGGAATGCCAGATCCAGTGGTTCAGACAAAAATAATGTGCATTCATGATATTTTGAGGATACTCGAAACAGTAAGCCTGCCAGGAGTTTCTTGTGCAAAGTCCTAAGAGCTGGTTACGCAAGGGTGACAGCCAGTCTATAAAGGGAGACTTGAGTAGGTGTTTTATAAGGTCAAAGCAAAGTTCCCTCTGCCCCTTAGTGAGACAGGAGAAAGTGTCACAGTATATGCCAGGGATTATTCAGCATGCTTGTTACTCTACACCTTCCAGTGGCAAGGTTTTCTGGGTTAAGACGACTTTGCCATACTAAAGTGACATATTCTGACAGTGTGTGGAAACCATTTGGGTGACTGAAACCATGTTTTCACATTTTCTACTATCACATTTCCCACACTTGTTCTGGTTCATTTTCGTCCGCCCAGACTGTGGAAAAAATATTTGCTGATTCTCTAGTTGGGCTGATCATCATTAAGTGTTACGTGATTGATCTTCAACCTTGAGAAGAGCTACAGAACCCACAACCACCACTGCAGCACGTTTCATTAGATTAGATTTGATTAGATTCAACTTTATTGTCATTGCGCAGAGTACAAGCACTGAGACAATAAAATGCAATTTAGCTTCTCACCAGAAGTGTAAAGAAGCAGTAAAAGTGCAGTGCAATGTAAAATGTCTGAGTGGAATAGCTTTGTACAAATAGGCCTAGTTGTAGACCAATGTGCTTCACAAGTAAAGTTGCAAGATATGAAGTGATTATGATTAAAAGTGATTAATGTAAAAATATGAATGTAAGAATATAATGGTCTCTGCATTGTTCAGATGCAGTTTATCCAGCAGTCTCAGTGTGCAGTGCTTACAGCTTTTCAAATATTAATTAGTTGCATTGTGTTAAAGACAGTGTGTGCATGTCAGAGAAGAAGATATTTGTCTTTCATAAAACAGAGGTGCACAGATATGTGAAGTGCTTGTGGCCTTTTTCTTGCTTCAGTTTTACACATAAGTTCACCCAAAGCGCACACCTTGCTTAAGGTTTCCTGTTTATCTTTTCTAATTCTGCGTCAGGTCTGGCAGGCAGCACTTGGTGCTTTGAACCCAAACCCCACAGACAGTTGTCCACTGTATCTGAACCATGCAGTCGTGGCATCCCTGCCCTCACGGGTCAGCAGACACAACAGCCCGTCTTCTGCCCACTTTGTCTCCCGCCTGGTCCGGACCTGTCTGCCTGGAGGGACTAATCGCTGCATTGTGGTCAGTATCTTTACCAGAATTTCACATCTTCTCCTCACCTTATATGATTCTTAATTCATCCCTGTGTGGATCTCTTTTCGTTTGCCCACTCCTGGGAGGTCAGAGAGCACATTTAGCTACAGAACAGAGCTGTTATTTTGCACAGGGATACCCTCCCTCAGTGACTTGCTCGAGGACACTTGCTTGCTCATATGGGTCTTAAATCTGGGTCATCCATTTGGAGGATGGTTTCTCTATCCACTGGGCTACCCTGCTGCCCTCATTCAAAAGAAGAAGAGTTTGACTCTGGTGTTTCTTTCCTCTCCAGATGGTATGTGAGCGTTCTGATGTGTTTGCGTCCTCCTGTGCCATCGCCCGGGCATTCCCCATTTTCTCCCGCCGCTCTACAACCTCACGCAGGACTGAGAAGAAGCAGGTCACTGTAGAGTTTGTGATTATTGGCCAGGACACCGGCCCTCTGGACCCCTCAGAGCTCGAGGTACTGCTCAGTAGTTCCTTTGTAGGTCCGCTCTCCTGTGATTTAGATTTTCTCTTCATTTTACACACCCTCACAGGGTGAATAAGTTATTAAGCTAATTTCTCAGAAGAGTATCGTGTGTGGTGCTTGAAAATTGCAGCTTGTTTTCACTGATCGCTTTGGTTCTGTTCAGTGTCTCTCCAATGCTGCAGATGGAGTGAGGCTGGCTGCTCGCATCGTGGACACACCATGCAATGAGATGAGCACAGACCACTTCTTAGATGTAAGGAAAACTTCTTTATTTATCTTATTTTTTTGGGTAATTGAAAACTGCTACTTCCATACATCCATATAGTTAAAAAAAAAATGGAGGCATTACATTTTAGTGTACTTGTGCTTGGAATTTGCTCTAACTGAATTTAGTCCAAAAACATGCATGTTAGGTGAATTGGAGACTCTAAATTGTCCCTCGGTGTGAATGTGTGAGTGTGTTTGTCTGGACTTCGTCAGTGCCAGAGAATAACTTTTAAGACTCAATGAGAAAGAAGTTTATTTATTTATTTTTTCTTAAGACACTACTAATTGAACATTTCCAAACAACTAGAGCCTTTAAGTGTCGATGAATTAAAATAGATTTTTCTTTATATCTTAGACACTCCTAAAGGAACGCTCCTAAACAATTATAATGAAGGCTTAATTTATATTTTTGTCATCTGAACTATGCTTTTATAATAATGTTTTCTGCTTCTTTAATAATGCCCCTCATGTACTCTTTGTGAAACTAAGAGCTGTTTACTATGTTTACTATGTACTTAGTCCACCAAAATTAAGTGTGTAAACAGTGGTGAATGAAATATTGCACAGAAAGTTGAACTGCAGAGTTTTCAGTGTAAATATTTTTTTAAAGAACAGAGAATTAATAAATGAAGAAATTAAGTATGTTTGGGTATTTTATGTTTTACATTTTATGCATGAGTATGTTTGGGTTATTTTAATCATGACAATTCCTTAAATAGGCTTGTCTCAATGATGGTGGATTCCTCAGTGGTAGTGGTGTGTTCCTGATATAAACAGTCAAATCTGGCATGGACTTTATTTTTCAATCTTCAGGGTCAAATTTTGTTCAAGTTTCTACTTGAGCTTGATATCATTCACCCAAACTGTGATGATCCATGTTAAAGCATCAGGAAATTAATGGAAATCCATTTTATATCCCTGTTGCATCAGAACATCTGTTACGATAGTGAAAGTGTTAATATTAAGTAGTAAAGAAGAGAATTTTTCTTTTATTATGTACCAAACCATGCCCCCAAAACCTGAAGAACATACTGAACTGTTAGTTTTGTGAATTGTTCCACCACAAACACACTCATGTTTACAAAAAGTGTCACCCTGACACAAAACAATCATTTAGAGAAGGTTGTAAATTTGTTTTATAGACCGTGTCTTTATGGAGGCTCTGTGGAATACACTCTTCCAGTAGAGAAATTGTTCCAGGCATCATTGTGATGCCAGTAAATTTTTCTGCAGCTGTTCTGTCTCTGATGGTCATCTGTGTTTACAGGAGATCAGGGCTGTGGGAACTGAACTAGGAATCACTCCAGTCATCATTCGTGGAGAGGAACTGAAACAAAAAGGGTTTGGAGGTACTTTGTCATTAGATATCTACTGTTGTGTCAGCCAGTCACAAGTTAAAATACAGTGTTGAAAACACGATTGGTTTGTGGTTAGCCTCAGTTCTACCATGTGCTTTGATTACTTTAACATTACAAGAAGTTGTACAATTCCAATACAATATCATGAATCAGTTCCTAAAGAAGACCACAAATTTCTTAGATAGATATGTCTGTTTACTCACTGGTTGCCTGCAAATTTCATTAAATTATTGTAATCGTCAATAATAAATTAATTATAATTTAATGATTATGAAGAATGAATCCATCTTCATCGCTCATTCATCCATTATAGTCATTCTTTTCTTTCTTTTTTTTAACTTGGGTCTAGACCTGTTTTTCAAAACCAGTTTGTATCATTTTTTAAAACTGATGAATTATTGAAAATTTAATTATTAAGAAATTTTTTTTTAGGGAAGCCATAGTGGCTACAAGTTTTTATAATGGTCTTAATCTAACAGATGGAAAATCTGTAGATTATCTTTGTTGGCACTATTGATAATGTGTCCGTTTGCTGTGTCTTTACCCTGTCAGGTATTTATGGAGTTGGCAAGGCAGCGGTGCACCCACCTGCACTGGCAGTGTTAAGTCATACACCAGATGGTGCTACCCAGACTATTGCATGGGTGGGCAAGGGCATCGTGTATGACACTGGAGGGCTCAGCATCAAGGGAAAGGTAGGAAATCATGATAATCAACAAATGTTGTAACAGGTTTTATGAAACAATCAATTGTCATTTTAGTTCCAAGGGATTGTCGCTGTGTTAGTCATCCAGTTTTTACAGCTCCATCTCACAGCCACTCAGGGTGTTTGTTGACACTTTTTTTTTTAATCAAGTAATAAATCAAAAGGCTGATTCAATAGTGTTCACAAATCTGTTTTTGATAAGATGATGTACTGTAGATAGTATAAATACAGTTCATCAGGTAATATAGCTCCACATCTTCAACCTTACTTTCTTTTTATATGTCACATCTGGATAATCTGAATATCACATTTCTCAAGGCATTTTCTTTGTTCTGAATTTTGCAGAGATATTAGATAAGATAAAAGATCATTATTTACCAAACAATATTATCAGCATGTCAAAATATTCCAACCGATACTTAATAGGCTTTTAGATCACTGTAACCCTCAATCTTAACAATTTGACCAGCTGTGAATTTCATTCCTGCTCACACAAAAATTTGAAGTTATGTGACTATTTATGAAGACCGTGTTTTTGTTGATTTTGTAAAACCTGTTGGCCCCACTGGGCTGCTGAAAAGGTTTACCATGTCAGTTCAGATGCTGTATGCACAGAGACCAGTTGGTCTTTGATAAATGCATGGCAGAGATGTGACACTGCTGTGACAGTCAGAGATCAAATGAAGTCATCGCATCATTCACAGTGCTCAATATATTTTTCTAGACCACAATGCCAGGGATGAAGAGAGACTGTGGTGGAGCTGCGGCCATCTTAGGAGCTTTTAAAGCCACTATTAAACAGGTGAGGTGACATCTATCATTTTCATCTCCTCTGTGTGTTTGTGCTGTAGCTCTAAAGTCGCCTGTACCTCTGTTTGCTTCAGGGCTTTAAGGATAATCTCCATGCAGTGTTTTGCCTCGCAGAGAATGCAGTTGGACCCACCGCCACACGGCCTGATGACATCCACACTCTCTACTCTGGAAAGTGAGAACCAATATGTAATTTCTCTGTAATTTCACTTGATGGTAAAAAAGGTATCAAATTGCCTGATTTGACTGACCTTGCTGTAATGTTTCTGCGTCTCACTTTCACGCACTGTTGTCATTTCTGCTTTGTTTTGTCTGTTCTGGATGGATGTAATTACAGTTCAAGCTGAGTTCACTGCACACACACTGCGTTTGATATAATATTACCAACCAAACTACTTTGATTTATAAATCAAAGTAGTAATGAATGTGAGATGTGGTGTAGGGTGGGCTTTTAATATAGCAACATAGGACACCAATCTGTGTTATTTTTTTATTTATTATTATTTTTAATAAATTCATAACACTTTTTCATTAGTATTTTATCTCCTTCACCATAGGACAGTGGAGATCAACAACACAGATGCAGAGGGCAGGCTGGTGCTATCTGACGGAGTGGTGTATGCCAGTAAAGACCTGTCAGCTGACATTATTCTGGATATGGCCACACTGACCGGGGCACAGGTGGGTCCTTATGTGTGATCTTGAGCCAGACACAATAACACAGTACGCTCTTGAAATTCCATCTCCAATTATCAATTAGACCTAAGTCTTGATATACAAGTTGCCAAATTGGAATTACAGCCTAATTTGTTTGCACTCACAAGAAGCAGACTAAGGCTCAAGAACAAATTCACCTGCTGTGAAAATCAAGGTGGAGGTTGAAGCCAACATGCAAGAGAAGCTAACAGAGATTAATATACTGAAATTAGTCTGAGCTCAAATACTGTCAGATTCACAGCATGTTTTAATCGTAGAATGCATAAGTTGAACCATAAGAGCAGACTGCAGTGCGAAACCCACTGCATACACTGTGCCGTCTTCTTCAACATCACCACTGCTCCTGTGTGTGTGACTTGTCATGTTTTTTAGTATTCATTTCTGTAAAGCCATGGAGGCTTCCTACATGTCAGATTTGTATGCTTTCAGACACACACACGCACGCACACGCACACACAAGCCCACTCTTCATAGTGCTCTACTTGGCAGCTTCTCTGACTATTCTGAGTTTTTGTGGTGGGGTTGGCCTTGCTTATTTTTGGATCATACCATTATAGAATTACATGCTTTTTCTTAGTATCATCTTTCTGAACCATTATGTCTGATTCATAGATTAAATTGCTTTGTCTTTATCTTGCAGTATAAATTCAAAAAAACTGCTAATCCTTACACAAATAAACAAAATCCCTGCTAACCTCTTATATTTTTGTGAGCCCATTTTCTTTGTCATGTTTATCTTTTTCACATTTATTAAAAAGATCATTTATTTAAAAAAAAAGATTTAAGCACAACTTAACCAAATTCAGTGTAAGTCTAAAGCTGGTTTACAGTTTAACAGCAGTTAGGATGACATGAGTTCATCTTGTCAAGTTGCTTTAGCCTGGCTTAGAATTTCAGCTGTGCAGCGCCATCTAGCTGCTGATCTGTGGTACAAACTGTCAAGTAAAGTTAATTTTTATTATGCAATGTTGGGAAGGCTGACAATAGACCATGAAGTATACTATATTGGCTGCCCAGACTATATGTTTTGGCAGAATATACCCAGTATATACATGAATGTTTTGAGGTACTTAATCAAATCCAGAGGATATTCTGTGTTTAAGGCTGATGTTTAAACCTCGGTGTTTAAAAGTGTGCTCTCCTTTTTATAATCACATAATACAAATGTTTAGTTTTAAATGTTGGTGTTGGTTTTATCATCTCTAGGGGATCTCCACAGGGAAGTACCATGCAGCTGTGATGACTAATAGTGAGCAGTGGGAGGCTGCTTGTGTGCGTGCCGGGCGCAGCAGCGGAGACCTTGCTCACCCTCTGGTCTACTGCCCTGAGCTGCATTTCAGCGAGTTCACCTCCGCTGTGGCTGACATGAAGAACTCTGTGGCAGTAAGTGGCACGCTCACTATCCCTCTGTCAGCTGCTGTTAACATAGTTTTTCAGAGTTCATTCTCCAACCCACAATATCTATACCTACACATTGTGCTTAGTTCAGTTAAGGTCAACAGTTGTTTAAACCCCTCACCCTCAGTATCACAAGCATATCACAAGTTGGATCATTTGATCAGATTGTGTAATTTCTGCTATTTGCTTTCATTAGCTAACTTCTGCAGATATACTCCAAAAACAGGTCTGAACTTGAAGTTGTTTGTCCAGTATAACAGGTATTACCACAGTTTGTTTTGACAGTCTGTGAACAAACTGAAGTCCACCTTCTTCGGAATCATAATGCTACGCAACTGCAAATTTCTTAAGTTTATTTATAAAGTGCTTTAAAAAAAAAACCAGAAGTTTGCACCAAAGTGCTGCACAACAAGAGAGCAAGAACTAAAACACAAGGGGGGAAAAATTCTCTGTCAATTTTTTGGGCTATTGTTGAGGTTTGTCTTACTTTTTTTGTTTGGCAGGACCGGGAGAACGCCCAGAGCTCCTGTGCCGGCTTGTTTATTGGTTCCCACTTGGGCTTTGACTGGCCTGGTGTCTGGGTTCATGTGGACATCGCCTCTCCTGTCCATGCTGTAAGTTCCTGGGTCTTTGATGTATAGATTTCTGTTATGTTATCATTTGGGGCCCTGCTTTGGTGCCAACACAGGTCAAGTGCAGTGACCTAAAGCAGCGGTTTTGTTGGGCACAATCAGATTTTTTTCTACCTGTGACCAGTCAGTAATTTCATCACCATGACATTGTTTACACCAAAATGGGGTGGCAGCACTGTGGAGAGGAGTGTCAGTTCAAATCAGGGGAATGCAGAACAATTTAGTTTCTGCAGAGCACAAGTTAGTGCAAGAGCTGGCATTGTGTGACATGTTCATGGCTGGAGCCGATAAAGGTGCACATGCATATTGAACTCTCCAAAATCACAAATTATGTATGTTTTCCTTTCTCACTTTGATTTAAAAATTGCAACTAGTAACTGAAATTAACCTCTTTAATCACTTTCTCATCACAAACTGCCCGTTTGGTGGTTGTGTGAGTCATTGTCTTCCAACTTAAATCTCTCATTGCTCGAAATTACTCACAGAAAACCTGCTGACAGGACTTCCATTTTCTCCAGAAATGTGAACTTGACTTAAAAGGGAAATTGTCTGCTCTTGTGGTCACATTTGGGATTCCATGTTTTTGCATCTTGTGACTCTGCATTTGTCAGCTTGTGTTTCCTCTGTATAAAAAATGTTTTTGTTGTATTTTGTCTGGACTGTCCTCCATTATGAAGCTATCTTTGTATCAGGGTGTTAAGGTGCTTTTAAAGGGAGTGAATGGAGCTGATCTGACTGGCTGTGATGATTTACACTAGCCCTTACTACACCTACTGATATTTATTCCTCATCATGCAGCTCCTTTTTACAACTGTGCTCCAGGTGCTCCAATTCTGCACTGATGTCTTTGGTGGGGAAATTAATAAAAATGTGTTGACCTCACCAAAAACGTGTTAACACCATGAACTCACTTTTGCACCTTGATTGAGAAAAATAGAGCCCATTATCACATTTACTGTATATCTTCTCTCTCCTTCCTGGTGTCTCTGTTGGTTCAGAAATTATTCAGAAACAGTGGACTTTCTACTCCTCTTTAAGATGTGTAATACGATCACATTTTCGATTAGCATCTCTAACCACTGGTTGGTTTGAGTCAAGTTAATTTGTAATGGAAAGGTCATTACAGGCTAACTTTAAGTTAATGACACTTTGCAATGGCACATGACCGTTTTTTTTTCTTTGTTTTTGTATTCAGGGGGAGCGTGCCACAGGATTTGGCGTTGCTTTGCTCATGGCCCTGTTTGGTCAGGCATCAGATGACCCCATTCTCAACCAAGTGTCCCCTCTTGGTGTGGCCAGTGCCATACCAGGAGAGCAGATGGAGCGGGACTGCAAAAGGAGAAGACTGGTCTAGAACATACAGTGTCCTGCTTCTCCACCTTAACAGCTCTGCTGCCACCAGACACCCTCACTTTTGATGCAAGTGCTCGTTCATTTGGGTCAAATAAAGTATGCAGGATTTTGTTTCAGTCCTATTTGAAACCGTGATTCAACTTCTGTGTTAAAAAAGAGTTGACGTAATTGAATAAACCAGATAATCAAGCATTTAAAAGGTAATTGAAGCAGTAAATCAGATGTGTTGTTGTGATGATGAAAAACCATGTTCCCCTACTGGTCCGCATGACTTTACACTTGCTGCACTGATCACTTTCCTGGCATTTCCACTCTTTAGTTGCACTTGATGAAGATGCATTGATTTCTAAAATGCGAAAAGAGCAGTTGACTTGTCTTAACAGATTCATTTAGGTTTTGCTAATTGGCCAATCTTAACTTTTATTTCAATAGTGATTGTTGATAATTCTTTATATAGCCAAGGCTCCCTGGTAAAAGAGACATTTGTCTCAGTGGGAATTTCCTGGTAAAATAATGGTTTAAAAATTTTACATATTATGCATTTGAAGACAGATGGTTCAGAGGTTTTACCTCAAGATATTAAACTTTAAAGAATCCACATAAGCAACATACACTTGTAAGTTTATACTTTATGCGGTTCAAGGATGTTTCTGTTGTGACAATTTTCTGTCTCATCTTTCCCAGACGCAGTCCTGGGACATCAGACAAATTTAGTCTTAAATGTGCAAACATAGCTTTTCCACTGATGCCGTACTCGCTGTGTCAGAACTTGTGTAAAAAAATGAATCTGGATCATTGAAGCTTGATTTTTGGTACCACTGTGTACTTTGTATTCATTCTCTGTACATAAATACTGTTGAGTGCACACAATGCAGCTGTGATCTCTGAGCCAGACTGGGGACCTACAACTGCTTACAGTAGGGCAGAGCTTACTGCTGTTTTTAATAGTTTCATAATGGTGTCTGATTCTTGACTAGCAATTATGTTTTTGTCAGCACAACGTACTCAAAAGACATTGTGGGTGAAACAGAAATCTTGATCAGTTGTTGTTGATCAAGCTGGGCACAACGTATTACACAAACACAATGCAGCTCAAATGTATTTTTCCCCCCACTCATGTGACAATCAATTTGCCCCTTAATAAAAGTAGTGTCATCTGACCCCAGTGTGTTGGTGAAGTAGTACACTTCAAAAGTCATGACCTACTGAAGATGACCTTTGTGTGAACACAGACTTTATGCCTGTGTCATTTGCAGCATCAGTGTTCTGTTATCTTTTACAAAATGTGAAGGAAAAAAATCAGTGTTTGAATAAACACATTTGAATCATAGTCATAAAGTCCAAAACAGCGAGCTGATGTCAAAGCCTTTTATATGAAGAATACTGTGAGCTCTAAACACTTAAGGTTTGTACCATATTTGTTGATGTTTAAGCTTTGTGCCCTTCCTGTATCACTGGGTTTCAAATAACAAGTGATTATGAGATTAAAGTCCAGGCAGGTATAACACAGACGCCATCCTGATGGCCACTGTGTTTTGAGACAGTTTAGCATTTTATGGTGTCAGAGATCAGGAGCTGTAAGGGTAATTGTAAAAGAATGGGTTTTCATCTTCAGCAGATTTCATAGTAATAAGGACCACAATAAACAGATAATGATCTAGGCTAAGAGCACCTCTGGTGTTTTTCAATTTAATCTACTGGCTGACAATTCAAACTGCTGTTCCTTGGCCCTGTTTCAGTGGATTTTGTGTGAAATCTGGAGTAAATGGGTCAATGTCCAGCTGCAGTGGCATTTGGGGTGGGAATAGAAATTCAGTTTAATCTTTAAAACAAGCTACTTTTTCTCAACATCTGGTATTAAGAGGTTCAAAAATACAGGGCTTAATCCCAGGTATAGATTTATTTATGTTAGGCTTTTGTAAAATGCATGACTTAAGTCATCCACCTATGTGACCATGCCATATGTTGGTTTGATTAAAATGTCAGTGTTTACATTTATACTATAATAATGAATGAAAGTTTTAAAACTGAGTTGGCAATTAATGAATTCGTGACAATTTAGGTTTTAGGTTTTAATGCATGCTTATCTTAAGCCTCACAGAAAAAGAAAGCCTTTAGGAATAATCTTGAAAACTGAACAATATAGATTTAAATTCAGTAATTGAAGAAGAACATTTTATTTTAAGAACTGTCCATAAAGACCAATAGCAATTTTTCCCCTTTATTTTTTACATATACTGTTGGAGTGTACAATAGGACTACATAAACAAGTAAATACCAAAACTAGGATGATTTACACGCCTCCCCTCCTCTATTGGTCCACATTAATTTAGCGTAGAGGTGTTAAAGAGCCACAATACTTATGCTGGTAATACTTTCTAATTTCATATAATGCCAACATCATTTGCTGATTTAGTCAACCAAAACTTGATTAGATAGGGGGCGCAATTAGTGCCAAACCTATTTTGCCACGCGTTGCTCCCCTTATTAATCTGCATAACACTCCTAGAAAACAGCTGTTGAGGTAATATTAGTAAGTTCATCTGTGTAATGCCAACAGTATTTCCCAGATTGGTAAGGCAAGGGAGGCAAGTGGCAGGGAGCAATCTGAACGACACCTGTCAACAAAAGCAGTCAACATACATTTTTGGTTCATAAATAGTAACACACTATCACAGCCACCGGATCCTAGTTTTGAATTATGAAAAAATTAATGTATAGCTTTTTTGTGGAACTGGAAATCCTTAAACCAAATAAGCGCAAGCCGTGTATTATTATTAGCACCTGTACGGATTTTTAAAGATAGAAAGCAACCTGACTGTTCAACATCTGTCATTTTCTCTGATCCCTCCATAGCTCGTGACATTTTGAAAGCTCCGTCGTCATGGTCACATGACTGCCGGGCTCCGTCCCGATTCAGGACGCAGTTAAGAGTCACACCGGTTCAGGGAAGGTCTCACTGCCGCCGCTTACACTAACAACCGTGAATCACATCTGTCAGTAACTATTGTATTTTGGAAAGATTACCTGGGTTACGTGATGGCGCGGTTACTTGTCCTGTGTATGTTCATGTTGCCCTGTGTTTTAGCCGGGCTCTATTTTAACGAGAAGCAGCCCTGCTACGTCCGCAAGACAAGGACTAATGGCTTCGGATTTAGGTAAGTTTTTCAGTATGTACAGCTGGTCAACTCTCTCCACTTCAATAGCAGCATGCTAAGAATAAGAAAGTACAGTTGTAAAGAAATAGGAAAGGTAGCCGGTATGTACTTAACTAATTAGCATTAGCTGTAACACTAGGCAAATAACTAATTCCGATGGTGGACTAACGCTAAATTATCTTATCATAAAATCCAGACTGACACTGCTTCAACTGATAGCAGTGTTATCCAAATGTAGTTTATAAGCTATACAAACTACCAGCAACATTTAGCTATGAAGTAGGCGTATATGGAGGTTTTGTTTCATTTTCTCTGAAATTGGCTCTCTGTTGTACTCAAGCGAAAATATGCTATACTTCTCTGAAAAATATTGTTTTCCGATTCTAAACGATTTTAAGATTTATTCCCCAGGAGGAGATTCTTCCTTGTCACAAGTGTAAAAAATCACGAGGTTGAATGGATCGCCCTTTGCGGAAGTAAACAAGTAAATTCCCAATGGCACCATATAGTACTGACTGCATATGGCATCGAGTTGCTTTCTAGATTAGGCCTAAGTAATAAATAGGAGACCAGATTACCAGTAGCCAACCATTTGTTCGGTGTTTTTGTCTGCCTGTCCGTGTCTTTTTTTGTAATTGCATCTCAGAGTTTACAGTTGGTGTACATACAGTTTTTACAGTCTACTTGGCTTGAATCTGGATTTTTCAAGGAAGTGTGTTGAGGACAGAAGTGAAAGGAAAGAGAAAAAGAATCGGAGAAAATAAGCTCTTACTTACAGCTTTCAGATCCTTCCATTACTGAAACGTATCTGATTTGTCTGGGTGATAATGTAAACAACCCATATCCGTATATATTTAAAAAAAAAATCATCTTTAGCCACTGTTAGACCTTTTATCGATTCCTAGAAGAAAGGACTGGAGGGTTTTTCCAGGCTTTCACTCAAATGTATTTGGTATTTCTCTCTGTACAGGACCAAACCTCGTCCTCATGAGTATTTGAACGTTTCTGATCTGCCCAAATCGTGGGACTGGAGGAACATGAATGGCACCAACTATGTCAGCACAACCCGCAATCAGCACATTCCTCAGTATTGCGGTTCCTGTTGGGCTCATGGCAGCACCAGTGCAATGGCAGGTATGACTCCTGGAGTTTCCTTGTCAGACATTTTAAGAACATGTCAAATCATTCTTTGTGTTTGTGCATGTATTCAATATCTGCAGATCCTCATGTGACTGTTCCTTCACATGCTATGATAAAAGAGAAGTGATTTAACTTCCTCATAAATGCATTAGATAAAAATATATTTTGGTGGTTTTCTGTCCCTTTCCCTCCCTCCTTCTCTCTCTCTCTCTATGTCTTTCTATCTCTCTCTTTCTTTTGTCCTCTGTTGCTCAATCTCTGTTTGTGCTCTCTTGCCAGATCGCATCAACATAAAGCGGAAAGGAGCATGGCCATCTGCTTATCTCTCTGTCCAGCACGTGATTGACTGTGCTAATGCCGGTAGCTGCCATGGAGGAGACCACTCAGGGGTTTGGGAATACGCTAACACACACGGCATCCCAGATGAGACCTGCAACAACTATCAGGCTAAAGACCAACGTGAGTCTCCCACATCGCAAACAACACCGGTTAAGATCACTTGCATCACCATAGTCAATACCGTGCATATTCTTTGTCCCTCTTGCTAGAGTGCAAACCTTTCAACGAATGTGGGACCTGCACCACCTTTGGGAAGTGCAACATCGTGAAGAACTACACCTTGTGGAAGGTGGGGGATTATGGAGAAGTTAGCGGGAGGGAGAAGATGATGGCAGAGATCTACACCGGAGGGCCGATCAGGTTCTCAGTCTCGGTTTTTTATTCTTTAAAAGGACAGCAGTTAGTCCATTCCCTCTTGCAAAATTTCTTTGTTGAGACAGGCAATGGGAAAGCTGAGAGGGAGACAGAGCAGGGCAGGCACAGTACAAAAATCTTGGATTTCAGTTTTAGGTCTGCAGGAACACATATGGGTCCAAGAGATGGGGATTTTGGCCACTATACCATTGATCTGAAACCATCAAGAGCTGTGTGTCTGCAGTCATTCCAGTCGAACAATACACCAGTTGATTTCAACCAGCAGCACATCTTCAAACTGAGAGGAGGAAGTAACAAGTGTTGTTTATTTCCTCTAGCTGCGGGATCATGGCCACAGACAAGCTTGATGCGTACACTGGAGGTCTGTACTCTGAGTATTCGGAGTCTCCTTTCATCAACCACATCGTGTCTGTGGCAGGATGGGGAGTAGAAAACGATGTTGAATACTGGATTGTGCGCAACTCCTGGGGAGAGCCATGGGTAAGATTTGTGCTTGGTTTCCAAAAGATGCAGTAAAGCTAATGTGTTTCTTTTTATGTGATTTGGACGTTTCTGATATTGAGCTGACCACATTTTATGTAACTGTAATTCACAGAAGTGACTGTGTAAAATACTTGAACCATGTGAGTTTACAATTTTAAGTACAAACTTTATTGCCCGTTGATGCACGTGGTATGGAGAATTGTATTTGGCTTTGAGTAAAGCTCAATAAGTGCAATGAAGTCTTACTCATTCATCAGCTCAGTCTTACTCATTCATTTATTATGTATGAACTTGGTCCCTGCTTATCCTGTTGAATGTTCACAGTAACTCTCTGCTCTCTTCAGGGTGAGAAAGGCTGGCTCAGGATCGTGACCAGTGCCTATAAGGGAGGAAGTGGAAGCAGATACAACCTGGCCCTGGAGGAGGACTGCATGTTTGGAGACGTGATTGTGCCTAAAACCTATCTCTAGATGAGATAGGCGCCTCCATCTGGACCAGAGGCTGTCGCTTTACACTGTGTAATGACATGTCTTCCTATCTCAGGCAGAGGAAATCTTTTTATAATGGGAGCCCTGTTCCACAGTGTGTAATTTAGAAAAGGGAATAAATACAAAACTATTGTGTTTAGATTTTTACCAATATTAGCATGTAATCAGGGGTTTTCAAATTGTAATGCCAAGGACCTCCTGCTGGATATGCATTAGGCTGCAGAAGCACTTAAGTGAGGATGTTTTGGATGTTATGGACTCAATGTGAATTTTCCTCATTTATCACAGGCACGTCTGTAGACTGGAACAATCCAAACCTTTTAATGTCATAACAGTGGAAGGAGTGACACATATCACTTTTTTTTTTTTAAATATTGCCACAGCAAAATTCAATATGAGCACGCCAAACAGCCAAAATAGATGTTTTTCCTACTAAAGGGGATGGGGCTCATCATGCAAACTAGTTTTCTTTAAAAAATAACTTTGTTTGTACACTCCAAATGGAAAGATGGGTGACCTTTTTATTATTTAGTTTACATAGTCAAAATAGTAACATCCACAGCTTTTCACACCAATTCTTTTTTTTGTTTGTTTTTTTATAATCAGTATATCTGTACTTACACTGCTCAGCCAAAGAACATTGCTCCTCATTTGTAATGCACTGCTCTGATAGAGAACATTTCTGCCAGTATTGCTGTGTTGTGGTATCGACAATGATCTTGCACTAGACCCTGAAGTTTGTAAAAGGAGAAAAAACTGATGTCAACTTCAGTTATTTCATCTGTAACCGTGTGCCTTCTATGCATGTGCAATCTTATACAGGTTGATTTACTTTGTTCTTTGTTACCACTATAAATAATCTACATATAAATTTCACAATAACTTGCAAATCAATGAGTGTAATTTTATTATAAAGTACAAATGAACAGAATAGTTTCACAGTTAAATTATTTAAGATGAAATATACACTCAAGTTATCGCAGCATGGCCAAAATTCTTTGCATCATAGCATTTAGTGGTGTGTGAACTCACTAAAGCTATGTACGGTGTCAAAGTCCATCCATATATTGCAGACAGGTACCAAATTACCAGGATCCATATTTGTTGAAAATGTGTGAGCACTGGTATGAATATTAAAGAATCAGAGGCCTAGCTTGTAGAGAGGCCTTGGGACGAGCACATTTCTGTGATAGATATAAACTCTTTGTAAATGATATGTGTAAGAGATGCTTCAACACAGCTAAATGAGATAAACAGGCCTTTGTGGTGCAGCAGGCCTTGCACCATCCCCATAAGGTTTGATTTCCAAATGGGGAACACGTTACTGATAAATGCACTTGCTAAACACTTTCAGGGCTGTGGAGGTCATGTCTTTTTACATTACATATCCTCTGAGAGCTTTTCAATATTGGCTATGGGTGCTGGCTTCTCAAATTTACTGGAAACTTAACAGCTGAAGCAGGAACACTGCTATGTCTTCCTCTATTTAACCCATTTATTTATAATCTTAACTGCATCTGAACTTGTTTGCTGGGAGCTGAATATATACCTCCTATATGCTTAGTGTGTAATCATGCACTTCTATCAGATGTGCACATCAAGCTGGTTGTGCACACAGAGCTGTGATATTTCTCACATTAAGTTGAAGATTTAGAAATACAAACTTTGGCATGTATTTCTACTTTAGTACAGTTGTGTTATATCTGCTCTAAATTTAGCGCTCTCAGTGGGGAACCAGTTCAATGTATGAAGTCCCTTATGATTGTAAAATCAAACATTTATCTTAAGAATGATTACATAAAATTCAAGAAAGGCAAATAAGTATTGTTTGTTTTATTTTAAAACAGCTCAAACCAACATATAAAATATAGAAAATCAAATATACACTTGAAACAAAAAAACATAGCTGCATTTTAAGAGGTTTTATCTTCAACATGTCCATTTCAATGACATACTATCACACCAATTCAGTCAACCCGTCATTTGAGTCTGTGCAGCCTCATTACAAACAAATTCCAATTCACTGTGTGAAAATGGACAGTCTGTCACCAAAGGAGAACTGTTTGAATGTCCAGCAGGAGATAAAGAACTGGTTCATGTAGAGATCTGGTCTTCTGTCTCTCCCACATCTTCTTGGTACAATCTCAAGTCTTCAGTGTCTTTTCCATTTCAGTTAACCATGATGAAGTTTGACTTGCAATGAGCTGGAAAAAATTTAAATAAATACATATATATTAGCGCTTAAAGAGGGAGATAAGGATACTTGGACCCCATTTCCATGTAAGATTTAGGAAACATGAAATCAAGGGTTGATGTTTTTCAACCCATTTTAATTTATTAAAACCACTAACCCTAACCCACTTATTCTTGTATATTCTTGCACATCTCTAAGATTTCTTTCTTTATCCTTGTATTTTAAAATGTATTAGAGATTTTACTTGAGGTAGAAATGAGGTTTCAGTCTGAGTGGTTTGACTTTATGTCTCAAATGTAAAAGTGAAACTTACCTATGAACTCAGCAACAGGGTCATGTTCTCCCTCTGTGCGGATTGTGCCTGCAATGCTGTCGTTCTCCAGGATGGGCAGGAAGAGCTGAACAAAATCTGACGTGTAGGGAGGTGCAATAACATCCAGCACCTTCAACAGAGGCATTGGACACGAGGGGTTAAATGCTTTTGATAAATGCTACAGCAACACTAAACATGGGTCAAAATAAATGAAGCTTGCTGAGGTTTCTCCTAAAACAGTGCAGGGAATATACTGAAAGAAATAGTTTCACATGTAAATATCCCAAAGAGATCTCACTTCCAAGTATAAAGGATGAATTACACTTTCTTTTCATTCTATCCTTTTCATTTCCTTTTCCAAATATGTTAACAATGCAATGCATGTCTGACATCACTTTTTCCCTGAGTTTTACTTATTTACTAAGAAGCTTGGACTGTGACAGCATGATTGCTTGAGCAGCTGTTACCTCAGTGACAAAGTATCGAATAAGGGAGATGTCCGTGTTGAGTTTCTCCAAACACTTTCGGATGTAGCTGACAACGGGCAGCACATAACCACGACTCAGCAGGTGAACCATCCGGTCCAGCAGGGTCTTCTTCAGCTCCAGCTGGTGGCAAAACAGTCACACTGTCAGCTGAGATACAGTCCAGTTACAGCTAAAGTACTGTGAAATATCAATTTCTACTGGAAACAGGTGAGATAAATTAGCTTAACAAGTGGTCGTGTGCACACACACAAACAAACATGCATGCACGCACCTGCTCCATGACATCTAGCTGGGAGTGCTCTGTCTCAAAAAGCTTGATAAGCAGCTGGAGAACTTGTGGATGCAGCAGCTGGTGACACGTGCATATCTGAGGGGAGAAGAAGAAGGTTAATGTTCAAATGTAAATGTTTTCTATTCATTGCATGAGAACGTTTTGCATAAATCCACTATTAACAACTGACCTCGTCCAGCAGTGCTAAATGGACAGGAGTGTGGTCTGTCTGGAGCTGAAAATACCGAGGCTCAGACACCGTCCAGTCCACCCACTTCAAGACCCCCATGGCAACAACCGGGAACCTGAACACAGACAAATACAGAACGTAGTAAGAGGCTTCAATCAGCAGTAATGAGTGGCCGCTCCTCTCCACATCAGCAGAAAATAATGTCAGTTTTATACATTTTTTAGTGTAATCTGACTGTGTAGCAGTGGCTCTCAAACTTTGAATTAAGTACCCAGGGTGATTATTCAGATAAGTATATTGGTAAGGGATAGGGTTATATACTGAAATTCAATACACTGGGATACAAAAATGTTGATATGTATACATGAAATGATATGTATTGTGTGGCAGAAAAATGAACTGTGATATTAGCTATGTTTTATGTTTCAATGTTTGTTTCCATGAATATTTTGTTTTGTGGAGCCTATCCTGGAATTATGCAAAACACTGGATTCATATTAGCCTGCTGTAGAATGTGAAATAGTGAAATACGCTGAAGCCTTTTCTGCAGTATTTCTATTACATTTAGCCTAACTTCCCCTTTCAGTACAGTGCAGAGTAAAACAAGAGGTCTCACACTGTTTTAGAAGCAAAAGTAAAATATTTAACTACAGTATGCATTGGGAATTTGCAAATCTGCTCACCGGATGCACTGGTACAGAGTGCTGAGTTCAGCCACCAGCTCTGTAGCTCCTTTGTTCTCATTGCAGCACAGGTTGTGCACAGTCTCTATGGCCTTGGATGTAGACTTCAGCTCGTCTTTGTTGATGTTCACTCGCTTGTTCTTGGATCAAATGGAAAGAGAAGTTCAAAATGTCAGAGCCAGTGCTGGGGAAACTACTCTCACACTCAAGTAACAATAAATTTAAACTATAGCATTATAGCCAAATTACTCTTGATCTAATAATTCAATCTAATCTAACCTTTGTAAACGTAATCTAACCATGTTCAAATGACATAGTGGAAAAAGATCAAATCTGAGTCAAAGCAACAACAGAACAAAGGGAGTCTAATGTGTGAGACATTTGGTGGCCAAATACTCTCTTGGGTATTTCAGAGTGGTTTTCTCACAGGGAGTACGGGAAGTAGTCGACCCAGGTGGCAAGAAGCAAACAAACAAGCATGCAAATCACAAAACAAACAAGCATGCAAATTACAAGGGAAATGCATGGCCTATAAATACACAACGTAACCACTTGACTAAATGGATGACCAATAAAAAAACAGTAACACTGGAGTTTTGTTCAACTACCAGCCAACCCATCAAACAGTTAAGCAGTAAGTAAACTACATGTATTTATTAATTCCAACATAAAACATGTTCATCATTCAAACAGCAAACTTTGAGTTTGCAACACCCAGCAGCTTCCCTGTTCTCCATACCTTCTTCCATGTCTCAACCACACTGGCAGCGTAGGCCAAGATGTGAATATATTTGTGTTTATGGTCCTGGTTGATCTTTGAGCCTGGCTTAAACAGCGACTGCATAAACAAGTCCAAAAAGGCAGGCACTCGGATCTGAACAGGAGAGAGAACACCATTTTTAATAAATATAGTAACAAGCACTGATAAACAGGTGATGATGATATAATGTGGTTTGAGGTGCTCCATTCTCACCAGCTCCACAGGAGGCGGGTCCATGCTGCTGAACATCTTGAAAAGAACCGTGATGTCAGCAGGATTGAGAGCTCCTTTGGACAACATGGCACCCAGGGCTTGGCAGGCTCGAGGGTAGGCTGCTGCCGTGCCCAACGCAAGCGTTATCTGGCTGGCATCGTGACCTCTGCAATACCAATCACACCCATAAAATTATTAACGACAGTGAAATTTGTGTGTCTACTCATATCTCTTACACAATCAACCGAGTACAAAGACGGCCTGTTGGTCCAGGTCGATCCCATATAGGAGGCAATTCAGTGTCATACATACGCAGGAGTTACCTGGGTGCAACTAGTGATTATGTTCATTGTCAATTAATCTACTGTTGTTGTTTTTTTTCAACAAATAATTTTGTCCAAAAAATATTAAAAATAATGATAAATGCATATCACAAGTTACCAAGTATTTTATTGCTAACTCTGTCTTCCCAGCAACCAAAAAAACTCCCAAAATATTAATTCTAACATAGATCCAAAGATGCGTTTTGGTGCATTTATTAAACAAACAGCACAGAGCTATCACAGCGCAGCAACGATGGATGAATGGAAAATGGAAAAAATGAAAACCAGCGGATTAAACAGATAACAAAAGTGATGGATGAATGAGTAGGTAGCGGTCAACAAAAAATTATGGCTATTACCCAACCCTGACTCTCATCTGTGCCACAGGTGAGTGCGCACCTTTACACACACACACACACACACACACACTTCCATACGTGCGCACGCCTACTCCCACGTGAACCACCGCCTCTGCAGCACACACACACTCAAGCGCACCGTGCACCTCATCTCCAACCTGCATGTCTCCTACAATTATAATTGACTAATCTTCTGTCAATCAACTGATTTGAGCTAATAATTGCCCACGCAACACCCACTGAACTCCTGGCTGGCCTAGGGAGGGCTTTCCTCTCTGTCAACCCTCCAACCCCTTTTTTTTGAAAAAAACAAAAAACAAAAACAAAAAAAAAAACTTGAACTTGATTAATAGTTTCACCACTACCCATGTTTGACCAGACCAGGAACAAGTGTACTTCCTTCATCATCACTTCTCTATGGGATATCACCTCATCATGTTATCAAACACACAGCGGGTGACACAATGATCCAGACATGGTTCTGTTAATTTTATTTACTCGATCATCAAATCAAAGTTTCATTCAACAAGTAACAAATAAGGCACATCTTCTCTGTTTGCTGCTGACTTTTCTCAACAAAACAAACTCCTGCTTGCATAGAGGATCTTATGTCACACTTGACAGAAAAAAAGGAAAGGAGTGGATATGTGATACGGACTATGCACTAAACTTCTGCAGCAAACAGAGCACAATTTTGTCATTTTGTGTGGTAAATTGGGTATTGATGAATAAAAGACCATAATTTCACTGAGCACACAACCAGGCCATGTGAAACTGGTGAAACTGTTCTAGGAGAGAAAGTCGACGGTACCTCTGATGTGCCGACTTCTGTACCTCCTGGCCGATCCTCCTCATAGCCGACCCGCCCTGCTCCTCCTGAGCGAGGATGGACATCATAGCCTGGGCGAAAAGGTAGGTGTGTTCACCATGACACACCATCTTCTGCAGGACACAGGGGGAAACAACTCAGCAAACAAGGGGAAAAAATGTAAAGAACCCGTGACACTGTGCTCACACCTTTATTAAATTAGCTATTCGATTAAATAAACGATAAATAAACTGCTTTCAATAATACAGCAAACCCCATCACATGCAGGAAACAAAAAGGAACAGGGAACTGGATCATCTTTTACATAGTCTAGTGTTTTTATCTGTATTTAAGACACAGACCATCGCACACTGCTGCCATTGCTCCCACATATTTATCTCCACACATCTTAAAATTTCATAACACATATTTCATATTTCCCTGGTTGACATAGCAGAGCGGTTAAGTGAGCCTCACAGCAAATTCTGGCAGGTTCTTCTCTAGGTTCTCCTCTCCTCCGTCAAGCAGCGTGGCCAGAGACGTCCTCAGCACCCTGGAGAAAACCTCCAGCTGCTGACATGCTGTAGATACACTGGTGATCTCTCCCTGGTACCCTGCATCTGAAATGAGCTACACATACAGACACAAAAACTTGTGACCTCTGAGGCTCTTTATCTGTAAGCTAAATGTCACATAAGGCCACTCCTATCCCTACGGAAATTATCTGGAAAGTTGAAACCATGTCTGAGTCATTCAAATCTTTGATTCAGTGCCCTCCAATTAAAAGAAAACATCTGCACGAAAAAACGAAACCATCCCCAAAAAAGTTGTTGTAGCAACCGAAGATCAAAATCTCACTACTGATCCTGATTCAGTTCCTCAGATTTACCATTCAAAAGAACCCTTAAATTTTCATTAACATTCTAGTTAACTTATTTTCACTGTATTTTCTTGCAATGTGTGTGACGTCCTCTGTGTCATTAAGTACTGCATAAGTTACTAGCATGCCAGTATCAGTGAGTAAAATTTCCAGTACAAGTATTTGTTAAATGAAGGTGATTCCAGCCAAATGACAATAAAATGTTCCCTTAAAAAACTTCTTATACAAAATGTCTCTCTATTTGGTTTATCATACCTTTACGGTGAAGTTGAGCATCAGGCAGTCAGGGTGAGCCTCGGCCAGCTTGTAGAAGAGATCTCTCCATGTGGTATGGGCTATCATTTGCTCCAGCCAAGCAGGGGTCTAAACAAACCACAGGAGAGCATATAATCATATTTGTGTAGCTTTTCATACATGGAATGTAACTCAAAATGCTTCACATTCAAAAAAGGGACAAAAGAATAGATAAATACAAGAGATGAAGGCAAAACTGAGATGGTAATAAAAACAATACTTAACAACAGAGCTGATTGAAACATTACCAGTGAATTTAACAATAACAATACAAGGTTATAAGTCAATAACAGAAAGGTAAAAAAGGAGCTGTTACCTAAAAGCGAGTTCAAATAAACAGGGTTAAACTGTTGTTTGAAAATGTCAACAGAGTAGACCAATCTCATATTCACATCACTTCCCACTTCCAAGGAAAATCTCATCCTGAATATTTGGATGTCTCAGAAAAAGTTGGTCTATAACAAAATCTTCGCTTACACATGAATTGTGGTACAATGGATAAACCCTGACTAAAAAATCTGAGGAATGAGATGCTCATCACTTGAAATTACCTGAGACAGTTATTTGTAAAATGATCCCTCAGTGTTATTTCTGAGATCTCACCTCTCCCTCAACAGTAAAGATGGAATCTGCTTTCTGGGGGTCAAAGTGCTTTATCAGAAGACTCTTTAGGTGATTTTCCACACGCTCTTGGACCTGAGCGGGCTCTACACCTGCAATAAGCATAAAGGAAATATAAATGTCACAAGCAAGGCACAAAATAAAGGCTGGAGTATCTAAATAACAACTCCAAAAACTTAGACCAACACAAACATAATTTCTGCATTAAAACACAGGGTCTTGTAGTGTGGTGCCTACCCATTTGGATGAGCCACTCCGCCAGAAGGTTTACAGTCTGGGCCACGGCAGAGTAGTTTTCAGACAGGAGCTGGATAACATGTTCTGGAGAGCCACCTGCTTGGAAATACCTGTAACAAGGGCATGGCTTTTATCATCCACTTCACAATCCTAATGATGAAGTGTCCTTTCTACGTACGCTCATGTCATCTAGTCCTCTTATCCAGTTTGAGATTGCAACTTGCACCCAATATTCCTTATTTTAACGTCGTATGCTCAACCAAAAGTGCTGTGCTGCACAATGTGATGGGCTTGGAGGACTGAATGACATCTATCCAGAATGCGGACATGCTTTAAACACACAGTCCATTCTTATGACAAGATGGGTACATACGTTTTGAGGGTGTTGAAGACGGCAGGCTCCATGATGTAATCCCTGCTAGAGAATTTCTGTAGACAGTCTTCCTGGACCTTCCCATCATTTTCTGCGTCACCATAGCCATCTTCCTGAAAAATAAAGTTATGCATTTCTTTTGAGCTGATAAGCATGTCTTGCACAGTTGGCTCATCTGGTCTCAAATAAGAAACAGTGAGTGAAGTGGAGTGTCAGGTTTGGGTCACTGAGTCTCAGTTTCCAATGTTGGTCTGTAAATGACTGAGAAAAACTAATATTCTTCACGTTTTATTTTCCTAATTTAGTATTTCATATTCTTTATCTATTCTGTGCACTGACGCCCATAAAAACGTGCTTGTACACCTTCCCTATATGAATAAAGGTCTGCAGCCCATAAACATCGAGAGGCTCTTCATAACTTGATCGTTTTCCTTTCCAGTAACGTTACTGCATTTAAATGCATCTCCATCAGGATTCAGTTTTGTGTCTATTCCTGTATTGACATTATTCAAAGAAACTTTATTAAGCTTTGCAATGACTACAATGAAGGATTTACAAATGTCTGTATTCGCTAGCTTCGGGATATGTGCAAGAGGTAACGCTACAGGGCTCCAAGATGTGTTTGAAAGACACTGTAAACACAAAAGAGCCAACAGTGATGGCAGACAAATGAAGGCAACCTGGTATAAAACAAAGTGGCGAAATAATGTTAACGTTACTGCATATTTTAACCATGTAGTTTACCTGCCATGAATACTTGCTAGGTTACCTAGCATAGGAACCAACAGCTGTTGCTAATTTGCTAGCTTCAAGCTACACTCCTGTAACCATAACCATAATATACACAACTCTGAAGACCTAGGCAGGCTACGTCAACTTGGTGAACAAGTCTGCTTCTTGATATTAACGCTGCACCATCTGAAGGGCAGTGTATGGTCGTCCGAGCAAACTGACACCTTATTAGCTGTTGCTAACGGTACCCAGTAAGTAACTATTTACTAACGTTACCCGGTTAGTCTGACAACAGCAAGCAGCAACAAGTCGTGAGCTTACCATATTACTCTCCGACCCGTCCCAGTCTCCAGCAGCGCTATAATATTCCTCGTCCATGATGACGGGAAAGTAAAAGGCAAACGAAACCAACCTAGCTATGTGTTTTAAATCCTGCGGTCGCTTGTTCAACCACTGAAGATGTTGCCTGAAAGATGCTGGTAGTACCTGGCGTGTTAGCCTAGCTAACAACAGGAAAATGGCGAGACGGTGCGCAGCGAGTCACAAGCCACGCCCACCGACAAGACTGTCCACCGACACCTAGAAAAGACAAAACGCTTTAACATGATATGTCTACTCCATTCTTCAGGAATAATAAAATACACTGCAAACCAAACAATATAAAAATATAAATATGTAGTGAAATTATACTTTTTAAATAAGTGTGAGGAATACAATGTATTATGGCGTATGAATTCTGACAAAAAAATGGAAGGTACATTTAAGGCTTTTACCAGTACCTTTGGAAGACTGCAAAGACATTTTGCAAAATAATGAGACCATGGTTACCTGGTTTGGTTTCACAAATTTACATACGCCAAAATTAGCTGAGTGCGACCTACTAAATGTAACTATAAAGTAACCAATGTAAAAGAAAGTAAATGTAACACCAACACAAAATGTAACTTAAAGTAAGTCAATGTGACTGTAAAAACTGATGTCAACAAAACACATTGTCAAAAAGTCAACAGGTCTTTGAAGAAGGGTGAAAAGGAAGCTCAGTCACATCAGACTAAGTCAGTGTTGTCGCTACTGTCACTTTTGTGCTAAATTATGAGCTTTTTCATGGAGATCAACCCGGAAATATAACAGGGAAGTGTCATTTGATTTCAGATGATGTATAATCCACACAGATCAGGGACACCAGACTTTGGTCCAGACTACCAAGCTACAGACTCGCCAACTGCAATGGGGATATATTTTACATATTTTTGAAAACGTCACTGTCACTGGTTGGTCAGAATACACACCATGTTCAGATCAGCTGGTATTCGTGTCTGTAGTTCAAAAATATGACCTACATCAGCACCAATATGTTTCGGTGCAGGCAAACTGAAGCAGGGCTTTCAAAGAAAATTGTTTGTGCTTCATACAAATAACTCCAACATGAGCAACTAAGCCCAGTTCACAGGACTCTCAGCAGTTGCATTAGGTTTTTTTAACACATGTTGTGTGATTCATACAACCTTACTATGGCAGCTATCTCACATACTCTTTTCACCAGGAGTGATTTTAACTCAACACTGTTATTTCAGACACAAATGATGGATATGAATTGGAGCAATCAGCACTGCAAAGACAAGAGAGCCCAGACTTATGGGAACAAACATTTTTATTTTATAATGCAAACTGCAACATATGAATTATATTATTTACCCAAAGGAGCAGAAAAAAGGTCATATACCCGTGGCAGTCAAATCACACAGTCTGTGTTAACTCTAAGTCCAACACACAATATTTTCATCCTAAACCTTAAAGGGAAAATCCACCCTAAAACAAAATTTACATTCCTGTGATGTTGGACAGTTCAGTCTTGTGAACATGAACAAGTCTCACTCAAATCTACAAACAAAAGATACAAGACTCATGTTGATATCTTGTAGAGAAAAATTTAAGTACTCCACTAACTGGAGGGCTGACTGCATCAGGTCAGTATTTTTTTTTTTTTTTTTTTTTTTTTTTTAAAGGGATAGGAGCACATTTTCTGGTGCATAACCGCACTTAAACAAAAAGTGCATTTCGATCAAAAAGCTCAAACATTTAATTTCATGGTCATTGTTGTCTGGTTTCTGATCTGGAGAGTTATTCCTGTTCACAAATATTTATTAACTGTGTAATATCACAGGATTCAAAGTGAATTAGGGCAGATTTTTGCTTCAAGAAGGCATTCTATCAAAGAATTTCTAAGCACAAATATAGCTCAGGTGAAAACTGAACTTCAATTAATGGAGTTCAGTTATTGCTCAGATAAATAATATTAACTCTACAAGAGAAAGATAAAGGTTTCACATTGTTCAGATGCATGTAAAAAACAGGAAGTTCTAAAATGTGATGTCAAACTGACTTTTTTTTTTTTTTTTTTTGGTTGAAAAATCCCTGCGCTGTTGGTTCTTGAAACGGTTGCCATTTTGTACAGTCTGCATCAAGTCTTGGAAAGTTTCAGAAAGATTAGTTGATTGGCTGAAAAACCAGCCACCATGACAAAACAGTGACAGAAATATTTTGTAACTCTGGAAAAAGTAAATAGCACCATAGTCACTAAGGGCAAGCCGGAAGGTAAAAAAAACAGGAGAGCCACTGGGCACAAAGTTCATATATGCACTCAAGTGCTGTGGCTTGCAACAGAACTGCTGATCCTTCAAAGTAGATTTTTGGTCTTCATTCTCCCCTGTCGTAGTCTGGCTGTGTGCAGCTTATGCAGATATAGTCCTCCTTCTCTGCTTGCTCAGCAGACAGTCCTACACAGATCTGGTGGAACCACTGATTGCAGTTTCCATCGCATTGGACCCAGTTTACCTGAGGAGGACAGTGAAAAGAGGAGAAAAAAAATCTTAAAATGTGCTGTTGCATTTCACAAAGTCAGACTGATGCAATTATTAAACAGGATATTTTAATTCTTGTCAGCCTCCAAATATTTGTCAATCACATTTAACCACTTTTCTTTGCAAATCATTTTTTTTCTCTTTAGTTACACTGTTTATCAGCCTGCTGAACAGGAATTCTAGTTTTGCTGAGAAATTTGACCATGGATCTTCCAAATGGTTACCTGAAGTACTACAATACTGGTGACTGAGATAAGCACTTATATAATAATATTTTTTTAAACTGATGGATTGTTACAGTATCAAAACAGATAGGCAGCTACGTTATTAAAGAAGTCCTTAGGTTTCACACCATCCTCTTAAGAGCAAGATATATTCTGCTGTAGTTCATTTAGATGATTAAAGAAGTAGCTAGATAACCCACTGAACAAAAATAATTTTCAAAGACATCAAGAAGTTTCAGTTACTCTTGGAAATATATATATTTTCGAAGTTAATCCTCACTTTTCTTTGTCATTTCATCCTCTTTAGTCCAGCAGATACAAAAAATACAATAGCAATACTGAATATACTCCCAAAAATGTGACATTTTTGATTTACTGGACTCAGCGAAGTGACAACATAGAAACGTTTGAGTGTACAAAATCGTAAATAAGTGCTGTAAACATGCAAATACAGCAGAAAAGGTATAAAACACACCTCGTCGCCCTCTGGCTCCCTGCACCATGGTGCAGCACACAGCGAGTAGTCCTCCTCTGAATCTGAGGGAACAGGATCGGACAGTGTGTTGGTGGGAGAACAAGTCCTCTTGGCTT